>JAHLWY010002481.1:0-11922 GCA_020002185.1 Paraescarpia echinospica | reverse complement strand
AGCATCACGACCCGTCGAGCGATCGAGACGCGCTCTTCTGCTCCGTGATTGCGCCGCCGAGTGCAAGCGTATGCTTCAAACCGCATCCAGATATTCGCAGTATCATCCATTCCGTGAGTTATTTGGTAAGAAATGCTGAAATTTGACTAAGTAAAACTCCTTAGTCTACGGGGGATCGGAATGATTTACTCCCGCCGATTACCCGCGCTGACTTCTATGGCGAGCGAGGCATTTGGTATAAAGGGAGTCATATTTACTCCCGCCGTTTACCCGCGCTTATTTCTGAAAATTTGACGAAGTAAAACTCGTTAGTCTACGGGGGATCGGCATGTATAAATTTCCTATAGCATCACGACCCGTCGAGTTATCGACACGCGGTCTGACGCTCCGTGTTCGCGCCGCCGAGGGCAAGCGTACGCTTCAAACAGCATCCCGATATTCATAGTATCACCGATTGCGTGAGTGATTTGGTAAGATATGCTGAAATTTGACGAAGTAAAACTTGTTAGTTTACGGGGGATCGGAATGATTTACTACCGCCGTTTACCCGCGCTGATTTCTATGGCGAGCGAGGCATTTGGTATAAAGGGAGTCATATTTATTCCCGCCGTTTACCCGCGCTTATTTCTGAAAATTTGACGAAGTAAAACTCGTTAGTCTACGGGAGATCGGCATGTATAATTTTCCTATAGCATCACGACCCATCGAGCTAGCGAGACTCGGTCTGATGCTCCGTGTTCGCGCCGCCGATGGCAAGCGTACGCTTCAAACCGCGTCCCGATATTCGTAGTATCACCGATTGCGTGAGTGATTTGGCAAGATATGCTGAAATTTGACGAAGTAAAACTTGTTAGTCTACGGGGGATCGGAATTATTTACTGCAGCCGTTTACCCGCGGTGATTTCTATGGCGAGCGAGGCATTTGTTATAAAAGGAGTCATATTTACTCCCGCCGTTTACCCGCGCTTTTCTCTGAAAATTTGACGAAGTAAAACTCGTTAGTCTACGGGGGATCGGCATGTATAATTTTCCTATAGCATCACGACACGTCGAGCTATCGAGACGCGCTCTTCTGCTCCGTCTTTGCGCCGCCGAGTGCAAGCGTATGCTTCAAACCGCGTCCATATATTCACAGTATCATCCATTCCGTGACTTATTTGGTAAGAAATGCTGAAATTTGACTAAGTAAAACTCCTTAGTCTACGGGGGATCGGAATGATTTACTCCCGCCGATTACCCGCGCTGACTTCTATGGCGAGCGAGGCATTTGGTATAAAGGGAGTCATATTTACTCCCGCCGTTTACCCGCGCTTATTTCTGAAAATTTGACGAAGTAAAACTCGTTAGTCTACGGGGGATCGGCATGTATAAATTTCCTATAGCATCACGACACGTCGAGCTATCGAGACGCGCTCTTCTGCTCCGTGTTTGCGCCGCCGAGTGCAAGCGTATGCTTCAAACCGCATCCATATATTCGCAGTATCATCCATTCCGTGAGTTATTTGGTAAGAAATGCTGAAATTTGACTAAGTAAAACTCCTTAGTCTACGGGGGATCGGAATGATTTACTCCCGCCGTTTACCCGCGCTGATTTCTATGGCGAGCGAGGCATTTGGTATAAAGGGAGTCATATTTACTCCCGCCGTTTACCCGCGCTTATTTCTGAAAATTTGACGAAGTAAAACTCGTTAGTCTACGGGGGATCGGCATGTATAAATTTCCTATAGCATCACGACCCGTCGAGTTATCGACACGCGGTCTGATGCTCCGTGTTCGCGCCGCCGAGGGCAAACGTACGCTTCAAACAGCATCCCGATATTCGTAGTATCACCGATTGCGTGAGTGATTTGGTAAGATATGCTGAAATTTGACGAATTAAAACTTGTTAGTTTACGGGGGATCGGAATGATTTACTACCGCCGTTTACCCGTTCTGATTTCTATGGCGAGCGAGGCATATGGCATAAATGGAGTCATATTTACTCCCGCCGTTTACCCGCGATTTTTTCTGAAAATTTGACGAAGTAAAACTCGTTAGTCTACGGGGGATCGGCATGAATAAGTTTCCTATAGCATCACGACCCGTCGCGCTATCGAGACGCTGTCTTCTGATCCGAGTTCGCGCCGCTGAGGGGAAGCGTATGCTTCAAACCGCATCCCGATATTCGCAGTATCATCCATTCCGTGAGTGATTTGGTAAGAAATGCTGAAATTTGACTTAGTAAAACTCCTTAGTCTACGGGGGATCTGAATGATTTACTCCCGCCGATTACCCGCGCTGACTTCTATGGCGAGCGAGGCATTTGGTATAAAGGGAGTCATATTTACTCCCGCCGTTTACCCGCGCTTATTTCTGAAAATTTGACGAAGTAAAACTCGTTAGTCTACGGAGATCGGCATGTATAATTTTCCTATAGCATCACGACCCATCGAGCTAGCGAGACTCGGTCTGATGCTCCGTGTTCGCGCCGCCGATGGCAAGCGTACGCTTCAAACCGCGTCCCGATATTCGTAGTATCACCGATTGCGTGAGTGATTTGGTAAGATATGCTGAAATTTGACGAAGTAAAACTTGTTAGTCTACGGGGGATCGGAATTATTTACTGCAGCCGTTTACCAGCGGTGATTTCTATGACGAGCGAGGCATTTGGTATAAAAGGAGTCATATTTACTCCCGCCGTTTACCCGCGCTTTTCTCTGAAAATTTGACGAAGTAAAACTCGTTAGTCTACGGGGGATCGGCATGTATAATTTTCCTATAGCATCACGACCCGTCGAGCGATCGAGACGCGCTCTTCTGCTCCGTGATTGCGCCGCCGAGTTCAAGCGTATGCTTCAAACCGCATCCAGATATTCGCAGTATCATCCATTCCGTGAGTTATTTGGTAAGAAATGCTGAAATTTGACTAAGTAAAACTCCTTAGTCTACGGGGGATCGGAATGATTTACTCCCGCCGATTACCCGCGTTGACTTCTATGGCGAGCGAGGCATTTGGTATAAAGGGAGTCATATTTACTCCCGCCGTTTACCCGCGCTTATTTCTGAAAATTTGACGAAGTAAAACTCGTTAGTCTACGGGGGATCGGCATGTATAAATTTCCTATAGCATCACGTCCCGTCGAGTTATCGACACGCGGTCTGACGCTCCGTGTTCGCGCCGCCGAGGGCAAGCGTACGCTTCAAACAGCATCCCGATATTCGTAGTATCACCGATTGCGTGAGTGATTTGGTAAGATATGCTGAAATTTGACGAAGTAAAACTTGTTAGTTTACGGGGGATCGGAATTATTTACTCCCGCCGTTTACCCGCGCTGATTTCTATGGCGAGCGAGGCATTTGGTATAAAGGGAGTCATATTTATTCCCGCCGTTTACCCGCGCTTATTTCTGAAAATTTGACGAAGTAAAACTCGTTAGTCTACGGGAGATCGGCATGTATAATTTTCCTATAGCATCTCGACCCATCGAGCTAGCGAGACTCGGTCTGATGCTCCGTGTTCGCGCCGCCGATGGCAAGCGTACGCTTCAAACCGCGTCCCGATATTCGTAGTATCACCGATTGCGTGAGTGATTTGGCAAGATATGCTGAAATTTGACGAAGTAAAACTTGTTAGTCTACGGGGGATCGGAATTATTTACTGCAGCCGTTTACCCGCGGTGATTTCTATGGCGAGCGAGGCATTTGTTATAAAAGGAGTCATATTTACTCCCGCCGTTTACCCGCGCTTTTCTCTGAAAATTTGACGAAGTAAAACTCGTTAGTCTACGGGGGATCGGCATGTATAATTTTCCTATAGCATCACGACACGTCGAGCTATCGAGACGCGCTCTTCTGCTCCGTCTTTGCGCCGCCGAGTGCAAGCGTATGCTTCAAACCGCGTCCATATATTCACAGTATCATCCATTCCGTGACTTATTTGGTAAGAAATGCTGAAATTTGACTAAGTAAAACTCCTTAGTCTACGGGGGATCGGAATGATTTACTCCCGCCGATTACCCGCGCTGACTTCAAGGTATGAGCGAGGCATTTGTACAAGGAGTCATATTTATCCCGTTTAAGGCGCTTTTATTTCTAAATTTGACGAAGTAAAACTCGTTATCTTACGGGAGATCGGCATGTATAATTTTGCAATAGAATCACGACCGATCGAGCTATCGAGATGCTGTCTGCTGCTCCGTGTTCGCGCCGCCGAGGGCAAGCGTACGCTTCAAACCGCATCCCGATATTCGAAGTATCACCGATTGCGTGAGTGATTTGGTAAAAAATGTCGGAAATTTGACTAAGTAAAGTCAGTTAATCTACGGGGGATCGGAATGATTTACTCCCGCCGATTACCCGCGCTGACTCTATGGCGAGCGAGGCATCGGCAAGTGGAGTCATATTTACTCCCGCCAGTTTTACCCGCTTATTTCGAAAAATTTGACGAAGTAAAACTCGTTAGTCTACGGGGGATCGGCATGTATAAATTTCCTATAGCATCACGACCCGTCGAGTTATCGACACGCGGTCTGATGCTCCGTGTTCGCGCCGCCGAGGGCAAGCGTACGCTTCAAACAGCATCCCGATATTTGTAGTATCACCGATTGCGTGAGTGATTTGGTAAGATATGCTGAAATTTGACGAAGTAAAACTTGTTAGTTTACGGGGGATCGGAATGATTTACTACCGCCGTTTACCCGCTCTGATTTCTATGGCGAGCGAGGCATATGGCATAAATGGAGTCATATTTACTCCCGCCGTTTACCCGCGATTTTTTCTAAAAATTTGACGAAGTAAAACTCGTTAGTCTACGGGGGATCGGCATGAATAAGTTTCCTATAGCATCACGACCCGTCGCGCTATCGAGACGCTGTCTTCTGATCCGTGTTCGCGCCGCTGAGGGGAAGCGTATGCTTCAAACCGCATCCCGATATTCGCAGTATCATCCATTCCGTGAGTGATTTGGTAAGAAATGCTGAAATTTGACTTAGTAAAACTCCTTAGTCTACGGGGGATCTGAATGATTTACTCCCGCCGATTACCCGCGCTGACTTCTATGGCGAGCGAGGCATTTGGTATAAAGGGAGTCATATTTACTCCCGCCGTTTACCCGCGCTTATTTCTGAAAATTTGACGAAGTAAAACTCGTTAGTCTACGGGGGATCGGCATGTATAATTTTCCTATAGCATCACGACCCGTCGAGTTATCGACACGCGGTCTGATGCTCCGTGTTCGCGCCGCCGAGGGCAAGCGTCCGCTTCAAACAGCGTCCCGATATTCGTAGTATCACCGATTGCGTGAGTGATTTGGTAAGATATGCTGAAATTTGACGAAGTAAAACTTGTTAGTTTACGGGGGATCGGAATGATTTACTACCGCCGTTTACCCGCGCTGATTTCTATGGCGAGCGAAGCATTTGGTATAAAGGGAGTCATATATACTCCCGCCGTTTACCCGCGCGTTTTTCTGAAAATTTGACGAAGTAAAACTCGTTAGTCTACGGGGGATCGGTATGTATAATTTTCCTATAGCATCACGACCCGACGTGCTATCGAGACGCGGTCTGATGCCCCGTGATCGCTCCGCCGAGAGCAAGCGTCCGCTTCAAACAGCGTCCCGATATTCGTAGTATCACCGATTGCGTGAGTGATTTGGTAAGATATGCTGAAATTTGACGAAGTAAAACTTGTTAGATTACGGGGGATCGGAATGATTTACTCCCGCCGTTTACCCGCGCTGATTTCTTTGGCGAGCGAGGCATTTGGTATAGTATAAAGGGAGTCATATTTACTCCCGCCGTTTACCCGCGCTTATTTCTGAAAATTTGACGAAGTAAAACTCGTTAGTCTACGGGGGATCGGCATGTATAAATTTCCTATAGCATCACGACACGTCGAGCTATCGAGACGCGCTCTTCTGCTCCGTGTTTGCGCCGCCGAGTGCAAGCGTATGCTTCAAACCGCATCCATATATTCGCAGTATCATCCATTCCGTGAGTTATTTGGTAAGAAATGCTGAAATTTGACTAAGTAAAACTCCTTAGTCTACGGGGGATCGGAATGATTTACTCCCGCCGACTACCCGCGCTGACTTCTATGGCGAGCGAGGCATTTGGTATAAAGGGAGTCATATTTACTCCCGCCGTTTACCCGCGCTTTTTTCTGAAAATTTGACGAAATAAAACTCGTTAGTCTACGGGGGATCGGCATGTATAATTTTCCTATAGCATCACGACCCGTCGAGTTATCGAAACGCGGTCTGATGCTCCGTGTTCGCGCCGCCGAGGGCAAGCGTACGCTTCAAACAGCGTCCCGATATTCGTAGTATCACCGATTGCGTGAGTGATTTGGTAAGATATGCTGAAATTTGACGAAGTAAAACTTGTTAGATTACGGGGGATCGGAATGATTTACTCCCGCCGTTTACCCGCGCTGATTTCTTTGGCGAGCGACGCATTTGGTATAGTATAAAGGGAGTCATATTTACTCCCGCCGTTTACCCGCGCTTATTTCTGAAAATTTGACGAAGTAAAACTCGTTAGTCTACGGGGGATCGGCATGTATAGTTTTCCTATAGCATCACGACCCGTCGAGCTATCGAGACGCGCTCTTCTGCTCCGTGTTTGCGCCGCCGAGTGAAGCGTATGCTTCAAACCGCATCCATATATTCGCAGTATCATCCATTCCGTGAGTGATTTGGTAAGAAATGCTGAAATTTGACTAAGTAAAACTCCTTAGTCTACGGGGGATCGGAATGATTTACTCCCGCCGATTACCCGCGCTGACTTCTATGGCGAGCGAGGCATTTGGTATAAAGGGAGTCATATTTACTCCCGCCGTTTAACCGCGCTTTTTTCTGAAAATTTGACGAAGTAAAACTCGTTAGTCTACGGGGGATCGGCATGTATAATTTTCCTATAGCATCACGACACGTCGAGTTATCGAAACGCGGTCTGATGCTCCATGTTCGCATCCGAGGGCAAGCGTACGCTTCAAACCGCATCCCGATATTCGTAGTATCACCGATTGCGTGAATGATTTGGTAAGAAATGCTGAAATTTGAATAAGTAAAACTCCTTAGTCTACGGGGGATCGGAATGATTTACTCCCGCCGATTCCCGCGCTGACTTGTATGGCGAGCGAGGCATTTGGTATAAAGGGAGTCATATTTACTGCCGCCGTTTACCCGCGCTTATTTCTGAAAATTTGACGAAGTAAAACTCGTTAGTCTACGGGGGATCGGCATGTATAATTTCCTATAGCATCACGACCCGTCGAGTTACCGACACGCGGTCTGATGCTCCGTGTTCGCGCCGCCGAGGGCAAGCGTTCGCTTCAAACAGCATCCCGATATTCGTAGTATCACCGATTGCGTGAGTGATTTGGTAAGATATGCTGAAATTTGACGAAGTAAAACTTGTTAGTTTACGGGGGATCGGAATGATTTACTACCGCCGTTTACCCGCCCTGATTTCTATGGCGAGCGAGGCATTTGGTATAAAGGGAGTCATATTTATTCCCGCCGTTTACCAGCGCTTTTTCCTGAAAATTTGACGAAATAAAACTTGTTAGTCTACGGGGGATCGGCATGTATAGTGCCTATGGCGAAAATCACGACCCGACGTGCTATCGAGACGCGGTCTGATGCTGATCGCTCCGCCGAGAACAAGCGTACGCTTCAAACCCATCAGATATTCGCGGTATCACCGTTTCCGTAGGTGATTTGGTAACAAATGCTGAAATTTGACTAAGTAAAACTCCTTAGTCTACGGGGGATCAGATGATTTATAGCGGTTACCCGCGCGGCTTCTATGGCGAGCGAGGCATTTGGTATAAAGGGAGTCATATTTACTGCCGCCGTTTACCCGCGCTTATTTCTGAAAATTTGACGAAGTAAAACTCGTTAGTCTACGGGGGATCGGCATGTATAATTTTCCTATAGCATCACGACCCGTCGAGTTATCGACACGCGGTCTGATGCTCCGTGTTCGCGCCGCCGAGGGCAAGCGTTCGCTTCAAACAGCATCCCGATATTCGTAGTATCACCGATTGCGTGAGTGATTTGGTAAGATATGCTGAAATTTGACGAAGTAAAACTTGTTAGTTTACGGGGGATCGGAATGATTTACTACCGCCGTTTACCCGCGCTGATTTCTATGGCGAGCGAGGCATTTGGTATAAAGGGAGTCATATTTACTCCCGCCGTTTACCCGCGCTTTTTTCTGAAAATTTGACGAAGTAAAACTCGTTAGTCTACGGGGGATCGGCATGTATAATTTTCCTATAGCATCACGACCCGTCGAGTTATCGAAACGCGGTCTGATGCTCCATGTTCGCATCCGAGGGCAAGCGTACGCTTCAAACCGCATCCCGATATTCGTAGTATCACCGATTGCGTGAATGATTTGGTAAGAAATGCTGAAATTTGAATAAGTAAAACTCCTTAGTCTACGGGGGATCGGAATGATTTACTCCCGCCGATTACCCGCGCTGACTTGTATGGCGAGCGAGGCATTTGGTATAAAGGGAGTCATATTTACTCCCGCCGTTTACCCGCGCGTTTTTCTGAAAATTTGACGAAGTAAAACTCGTTAGTCTACGGGGGATCGGCATGTATAATTTTCCTATAGCATCACGACCCGTCGAGTTATCGAAACGCGGTCTGATGCTCCATGTTCGCATCCGAGGGCAAGCGTACGCTTCAAACCGCATCCCGATATTCGTAGTATCACCGATTGCGTGAATGATTTGGTAAGAAATGCTGAAATTTGAATAAGTAAAACTTGTTAGTTTACGGGGGATCGGAATGATTTACTACCGCCGTTTACCCGCGCTGATTTCTATGGCGAGCGAGGCATTTGGTATAAAGGGAGTCATATTTACTCCCGCCGTTTACCAGCGCTTTTTCCTGAAAATTTGACGAAGTAAAACTTGTTAGTCTACGGGGGATCGGCATGTATAATTTTCCTATAGCATCACAACCCTAGATTTTTCGAGGCGCGGTCTCATGGCCCGTGTTTGCGCCGACGAGGGCAAGCGTACTCTTCAAACCACATCCCGATATTCGCAGTATCACCGTTTCCGTGAGTGATTTGGTAACAAATGCTGAAATTTGACTAAGTAAAACTCCTTAATCTACGGGGTATCGGAATGATTTGATCTCTGGCGAGCAAGGAATTTGGTGTAAAAGGGTATGTTACTGCGCGGGAACGCGCTTATTTCTGAAAATTTGACGAAGTAAAATCTTTAGTCTACGAGGGATCGTATGAATTTTCCTATAGCATCGACCCGTCGGAGTTATCGACGCGGTCCTGATGCTCGATATCGCACCGCCAGGAATAGCGTTCGCTAAAACAGCATCCGATATTCGTAGTATTCACCGATTGCGTGAGTGATTTGGTAAGATATGCTGAAGGTGACTGATAAAACTTGTTGTTAGTTTACGGGGGATCGGAATGATTTACCTTAACGCCGTTTTACGCGCGCTGATTTCTATGGCGAGCGAGGCATTTGGTATGAAGGGAGTCATATATACTCCCGCCGTTTACCCGCGCGTTTTTCTGAAAATTTGATGAAGTAAAACTCGTTAGTCTACGGGGGATCGGTATGTATAATTTTTCTATAGCGTCACGACCCGACGAGCTATCATGACGCGGTCTGATGCCCCGTGATCGCTCCGCCGAGAGCAAGCGTACGCTTCAAACCGCATCCCGATATTCGTAGTATCACCGATTGCGTGAGTGATTTGGTAAGATATGCTGAAATTTGACGAAGTAAAACTTCTTAGATTACGGGGGATCGGAATGATTTACTCCCGCCGTTTACCCGCGCTGATTTCTTTGGCGAGCGACGCATTTGGTATAGTATAAAGGGAGTCATATTTACTCCCGCCGTTTACCAGCGCTTATTTCTGAAAATTTGATGAAGTAAAACTCGTTAGTCTACGGGGGATCGGCATGTATAGTTTTCCTATAGCATCACGACCCGTCGAGCTATCGAGACGCGCTCTTCTGCTCCGTGTTTGCGCCGCCGAGTGCAAGCGTATGCTTCAAACCGCATCCATATATTCGCAGTATCATCCATTCCGTGAGTGATTTGGTAAGAAATGCTGAAATTTGAGTAAGTAAAACTCCTTAGTCTACGGGGGATCGGAATGATTTACTCCCGCCGATTACCCGCGCTGACTTCTATGGCGAGCGAGGCATTTGGTATAAAGTGAGTCATATTTACTCCCGCCGTTTAACCGCGCTTTTTTCTGAAAATTTGACGAAGTAAAACTCGTTAGTCTACGGGGGATCGGCATGTATAATTTTCCTATAGCATCACGACCCGTCGAGTTATCGAAACGCGGTCTGATGCTCCATGTTCGCATCCGAGGGCAAGCGTACGCTTCAAACCGCATCCCGATATTCGTAGTATCACCGATTGCGTGAGTGATTTGGTAAGATATGCTGATATTTGACGAAGTAAAACTTGTTAGATTACGGGGGATCGGAATGATTTACTCCCGCCGATTACCCGCGCTGACTTCTATGGCGAGCGAGGCATTTGGTATAAAGGGAGTCATATTTACTCCAGCCGTTTACCCGCGCTTTTTTCTGAAAATTTGACGAAGTAAAACTCGTTAGTTTACGGGGGATCGGCATGTATAATTTTCCTATAGCATCACGACCCGTCGAGTTATCGAAACGCGGTCTGATGCTCCATGTTCGCATCCGAGGGCAAGCGTACGCTTCAAACCGCATCCCGATATTCGTAGTATCACCGATTGCGTGAATGATTTGGTAAGAAATGCTGAAATTTGAATAAGTAAAACTCCTTAGTCTACGGGGATCGGAATGATTTACTCCCGCCGATTACCCGCGCTGACTTGTATGGCGAACGAGGCATTTGGTATAAAGGGAGTCATATTTACTGCCGCCGTTTACCCGCGCTTATTTCTGAAAATTTGACGAAGTAAAACTCGTTAGTCTACGGGGGATCGGCTTGTATAATTTTCCTATAGCATCACGACCCGTCGAGTTATCGACACGCGGTCTGATGCTCCGTGTTTGCGCCGCCGAGGGCAAGCGTTCGCATCAAACAGCGTCCCGATATTCGTAGTACCACCGATTGCGTGAGTGATTTGGTAAGATATGCTGAAATTTGAAGAAGTAAAACTTGTTAGTTTACGGGGGATCGGAATGATTTACTACCACCTTTTACCCGCGCTGATTTCTATGGCGAGCGAGGCATTTGGTATGAAGGGAGTCATATATACTCCCGCCGTTTACCCGCGCGTTTTTCTGAAAATTTGATGAAGTAAAACTCGTTAGTCTACGGGGGATCGGTATGTATAATTTTTCTATAGCGTCACGACCCGACGTGCTATCATGACGCGGTCTGATGCACCGTGATCGCTCCGCCGAGAGGAAGCGTACGCTTCAAACCGCATCCCGATATTCGTAGTATCACCGATTGCGTGAGTGATTTGGTAAGATATGCTGAAATTTGACGAAGTAAAACTTGTTAGATTACGGGGGATCGGAATGATTTACTCCCGCCGTTTACCCGCGCTGATTTCTTTGGCGAGCGACGCATTTGGTATAGTATAAAGGGAGTCATATTTACTCCCGCCGTTTACCCGCGCTTATTTCTGAAAATTTGACGAAGTAAAACTCGTTAGTCTACGGGGGATCGGCATGTATAGATTTCCTATAGCATCACGACCCGTCGAGCTATCGAGACGCGCTCTTCTGCTCCGTGTTTGCGCCGCCGAGTGCAAGCGTATGCTTCAAACCGCATCCATATATTCGCAGTATCATCCATTCCGTGAGTGATTTGGTAAGAAATGCTGAAATTTGACTAAGTAAAACTCCTTAGTCTACGGGGGATCGGAATGATTTACTCCCTCCGATTAACCGCGCTGACTTCTATGGCGAGCGAGGCGTTTGGTATAAAGGG
>JAHLWY010002480.1:0-11925 GCA_020002185.1 Paraescarpia echinospica | reverse complement strand
GGGCAAAATTTCCAAAGTCTAGGGGACACGTGCCCCCAGGCTTCTCTAACCACCTATGTAACCTGAATGATCTATGAAGTGTCGGTGTGGTGCGGTACAAAGAAACATACGAGACATTGAAATGATACACTTTTGTAAAGAATACGGGGCACTTAATATGGCAAATCTCAAAGGCCCGGGAGCACGCCACTCTAACGTAACGTGGGGAGTGGGACAAAATTCCCAAAGTCTAGGGGACACGTGCCCCCAGGCCCCTCTACCCGCCTATGTAACCTGAATGATCTATGAGGTGTCGGTGTGGTGCGGTACAAAACACATGCGAGACAATGAAACGATACACTTTTCTAAAGTATACGGGGCACGTAACGAGGGCACATCACAAAGGCCCGGGAGCACGCCACTCTAACGTAACGGGTGGGGGGGGCACAAAATTCCCAAAGTCTAGGGGACACGTGCCCCCAGGCCTCTCTACCCGCCTATGTAACCTGAATGATCTATGAAGTGTCGGTGTGGTGCGGTACAAAACACATGCGAGACATTGAAACGATACACTTTTCTAAAGTATACGGGGCACGTAACGAGGGCACTTCCCAAAGGCCCGGGAGCACGCCACTCTAACGTAACGGGGGGGGGAGACAAAATTCCCAAAGTCTAGGGGACACGTGCCACCAGGCCTCTCTACCCGCCTATGTAACATGAATGATCTATTAGGTGTCTGTGTGGTGCGGTACAAAACACATGCGAGACATTGAAACGATACACTTTTCTAAAGTATACGGGGCACGTAACGAGGGCACATCTCAAAGGCCCGAGAGCACGCCACTCTAACGTAAAGGGGGGGGGGACAAAATTACCAAAGTCTAGGGGACACGTGCCCACAGGCCTTTCTACCCGCCTATGTAACCTGAATGATCTACGAGGTGTCGGTGTGGTTCGGTACAAAACACATGGGAGACATTGAAACGATACACTTTTCTAAAGTATACGGGGCACGTAACGAGGGCACATCACAAAGGCCCGGGAGCACGCCACTCTAACGTAACGGGGGGGGGAACGAAATTCCCAAAGTCTAGGGGACAAGTAACCCCAGGTCTCTCTACCCGCCTACGTAACCTGAATGATCTACGAAGTGTCGGTGTGGTGCGGTACAAAACACAAGGGAGACAATGAAACGATACACTTTTCTAAAGTGTACGGGGCACGTAACGAGGGCACATCCCAAAGACCCGGGAGCACGCCACTCTAATGTAAAGGGGGGGGACAAAATTCCCAAAGTCTAGGGGACACGTGCCCCCAGGCCTCTCTACCCGCCTAGGTAACCTGAATGATCTATGAGGTGTCGGTGTGGTGCGGTACAAAACACATGGGAGACATTGAAATGATACACTTTTCTAAAGAATACGGGGCACGTAACGAGGGCACATCCCAAAGGACCGGGAGCACGCCACTCTAACGTAACGGGAGGGGGGGCAAAATTCCCAAAGTCTAGGGGACGTCCCCCAGGCCTTTCTACCCGCCTATGTAACCTGAATGATCTACGAGATGTCGGTGTGGTGCGGTACAAAACACATGGGAGACAATGAAACGATACACTTTTCTAAAGTGTACGGGGCACGTAACGAGGGCACATCCCAAAGGCCCGGGAGCACGCCACTCTAACGTAACGGGAGGGGGGGCAAAATTCCCAAAGTCTAGGGGACACGTGCCCCCAGGTTTCTCTAACCACCTATGTAACCTGAATGATCTATGAAGTGTCGGTGTGGTGCGGTAGAAAAAAAACATGCGAGACATTGAAATGATACACTTTTCTAAAGAATACGGGGCAAGTAACGAGGGCACATCCCAAAGGCCCGGGAGCACGCCAATCTAACGTAACGGGGGGGGGGAGGGAACAAAATTCCCAAAGTCTAGGGGACAAGTGACCCCAGGTCTCTCTAACCGCCTACGTAACCTGAATGATCTACGAAGTGTCGGTGTGGTGCGGTACAAAACACATGGGAGACAATGAAACGATACACTTTTCTAAAGTATTCGGGGCACGTAACGAGGGCACATTCCAAAGACCCGGGAGCACGCCATTCTAACGTAAGGGGGGGGGACAAAAGTCCCAAAGTCTAGGGGACAAGTGACCCCAGGTCTCTCTACCCGCCTACGTAACCTGAATGATCTACGAAGTGTCGGTGTGGTGCGGTACAAAACACATGGGAGACAATGAAACGATACACTTTTAAAGTGTACGGTGCACGCAACGAGGGCAACATCCCAAAGGCCCGGGAGCACGCCACTCTAACGTAAAGGGGGGGGGGAATTCCCAAAGTCTAGGGGACGTCCCCCAGGCCTTTCTACCCGCCTATGTAACCTGAATGATCTACGAGATGTCGGTGTGGTGCGGTACAAAACACATGGGAGACAATGAAACGATACACTTTTCTAAAGTGTACGGGGCACGTAACGAGGGCACATCCCAAAGACCCGGGAGCACGCCACTCTAATGTAACGGGGGGGGGGGGACAAAATTCCCAAAGTCTAGGGGACACGTGCCCCCAGTCCTCTCTACCCGCCTAGGTAACCTGAATGATCTATGAGGTGTCGGTGTGGTGCGGTAAAAAACACATGCGAGACATTGAAACGATACCCTTTTCTAAAGTATACGGGTAAAGTAATGGAACGAAAGTAATAATTCGCAGCGTCTGGGAGCACGACACTCTGAACGTAACGGACAAAATTCCCAAAGTCTAGGGGACACGTGCCCCCAGGCCTCTCTACCCGCCTATGTAACCTGAATGATCTATGAGGTGTCGGTGTGGTGCGGTACAAAACACATGCGAGACATTGAAACGATACACTTTTCTAAAGTATACGGGGCACGTAACGAGGGCACATCACAAAGGCCCGGGAGCACGCCACTCTAACGTAACGGGGGGGGGGGGGGACAAAATTCCCAAAGTCTAGGGGACACGTGCCCCCAGGCCTCTCTACCCGCCTATGTAACCTGAATGATCTATGAAGTGTCGGTGTGGTGCGGTACAAAACACATGCGAGACATTGAAACGATACACTTTTCTAAAGTATACGGGGCACGTAATGAGGGCACATCTCAAAGGCCCGAGAGTACGCCACTCTAACGTAAAGGGGGGGGGACAAAATTCCCAAAGTCTAGGGGACACGTGCCCACAGGCCTTTCTACCCGCCTATGTAACCTGAATGATATACGAGGTGTCGGTGTGGTGCGGTACAAAACACATGGGAGACATTGAAACGATACAATTTTCTAAAGTATACGGGGCACGTAACGAGGGCACATCACAAAGGCCCGGGAGCACGCCACTCTAACGTAACGGGGGGGGGGAACGAAATTCCCAAAGTCTAGGGGACAAGTAACCCCAGGTCTCTCTACCCGCCTACGTAACCTGAATGATCTACGAAGTGTCGGTGTGGTGCGGTACAAAACACAAGGGATACAATGAAACGATACACTTTTCTAAAGTGTACGGGGCACGTAACGAGGGCACATCCCAAAGACCCGGGAGCACGCCACTCTAATGTAAAGGGGGGGGGGGAAATTCCCAAAGTCTAGGGGACACGTGCCCCCAGGCCTCTCTACCCGCCTAGGTAACCTGAATGATCTATGAGGTGTCGGTGTGGTGCGGTAAAAAACACATGCGAGACATTGAAACGATACCCTTTTCTAAAGTATACGGGGCACGTAACGAGGGCACATCTCAAAGGCCCGAGAGCACGCCACTCTAACGTAAAAGGGGGGGGGACAAAATTCCCAAAGTCTAGGGGACACGTGCCCCCAGGCCTTTCTACCCGCCTATGTAACCTGAATGATCTACGCGGTGTTGGTGTGGTGCGGTACAAAACACATGGGAGACTTTGAAAAGATACACTTTTCTAAAGTATACGGGGCACTTAACGAGCCACATCCCAAAGGCCCGGGAGCACGCCACTCTATCGTAAAGGGGGGGGGGTGGACAAAATTCCCAAAGTCTAGGGGACGTCCCCCAGGCCTTTCTACCCGCCTATATAACCTGAATGATCTACGAGGTGTCGGAGTGGTGCGGTACAAAACACATGGGAGACAATGAAACGATACACTTTTCTAAAGTGTACGGAGCACGTAACGAGGGCATATCCCAAAGGCCCGGGAGCACGCCAATCTAACGTAACGGGGGGGACAAAATTCCCAAAGTCTAGGGGACACGTGCCCCCAGGCTTCTCTATCCACCTATGTAACCTGAATGATCTATGAAGTGTCGGTGTGGTGCGGTAAAAAAAACATGCGAGACATTGAAATGATACATTTTTCTAAAGAATACGGGGCACGTAACGAGGGCACATCCCAAAGGCCCGGGAGCACGCCACTCTAACGTAACGGGGGGGGGACAAAATTCCCAAAGTCTAGGGGAAACGTGCCCCCAGTCCTCTCTACCCGCCTATGTAACCTGAATGATATATGAGGTGTCGGTGTGGCGCGAAACAAAACACATGCGAGACATTGAAATGATACATTTTCTAAAGAATACGGGGCACGTAACGAGGGCACATCCCAAAGGCCCGGGAGCACGCCACTCTAACGTAACGGGAGGGGGGGGCAAAATTCCCAAAGTCTAGGGGACGTCCCCCAGGCCTTTCTACTCGCCTATGTAACCTGAATGATCTACGAGATGTCGGTGTGGTGCGGTACAAAACACATGGGAGACAATGAAACGATACACTTTTCTAAAGTATTCGGGGCACGTAACGAGGGCACATTCCAAAGACCCGGGAGCACGCCACTCTAACGTAAGGGGGGGGACAAAATTCCCAAAGTCTAGGGGACAAGTGACCCCAGGTCTCTCTACCCGCCTACGTAACCTGAATGATCTACGAAGTGTCGGTGTGGTGCGGTACAAAACACATGGGAGACAATGAAACGATACACTTTTCTAAAGTGTACGGGGCACGTAACGAGGGCACATCCCATAAGCCCGGGAGCACGCCATTCTAACGTAACGGGGGGGAGACAACATTTCCAAAGTCTAGGGGACACGTGCCCCCAGGCTTCTCTAACCACCTATGTAACCTGAATGATCTATGAAGTGTCGGTGTGGTGCGGTACAAAACACATGCGAGACATTGAAATGATACACTTTTCTAAAGTATTCAGGGCACATGTTTTTGAGGCACATTCAAGACCCGAACTGCCACTCTAACACGTAAGAGGACAGAATTCCCAAAGTCTAGGGGACACGTGCCCCAGGCTCTTTCCACCCGCCTATGCTTAACATGAATGATCTATGGAAGTGTCCGGTTATTGGTGCAGTAAAAACACATGCAGAGACATTGAAACGATACACTTTTCACAAAGTGTATGCAGGAGGCACATGGCTGAGGGCACATCACAAAGGCCGGGGAGCACGCCACTCCTAACGTAACAGGGGGACAAAATTCCCAAAATCTAGGGGACACGTGCCCCCAGGCCTCTCTACCCGCCTATGTAACCTGAATGATCTATGAGGTGTCGGTGTGGTGCGGTACAAAACACATGGGAGACATTGAAACGATACACTTTTCTAAAGTATACGGGGCACGTAACGAGACACATCCCAAAGGCCCGGGAACACGCCATTCTAACGTAAAGGGGGGGTGGACAAAATTCCCAAATTCTAGGGGACGTCCCCCAGGCCTTTCTACCCGCCTATGTAACCTGAATGATCTAAGAGATGTCGGTGTGGTGCGGTACAAAACACATGGGAGACATTGAAACGATACACTTTTCTAAAGTATACGGGGCACGTAACGAGGGCACATCCCAAAGGCCCGGGAGCACGCCACTCTAACGTAACGGAGTGGGGGGGGCAAAATTCCCAAAGTCTAGGGGACACGTGCCCCCAGGCTTCTCTAACCACCTATGTAACCTGAATGATCTATGAAGTGTCGGTGTGGTGCGGTACAAAAAAAACATGCGAGACATTGAAATGATACACTTTTCTAAAGAATACGGGGCACGTAACGAGGGCACATCCCAAAGGCCCGGGAGCACGCCACTCTAACGTAACGGGAGGGGGGGGGCAAAATTCCCAAAGTCTAGGGGACGTCCCCCAGGCCTTTCTACCCGCCTATGTAACCTGAATGATCTACGAGATGTCGGTGTGGTGCGGTACAAAACACATGCGAGACATTGAAACGATACACTTTTCTAAAGTATACGGGGCACGTAACGAGGCCGCATCTCAAAGGCCCGAGAGCACGCCTCTCTAACGTAAAGGAGGGGGGACAAAATTCCCAAAGTCTAGGGGACACGTGCCCCCAGGCCTTTCTACCCGCCTATGTAACCTGAATGATATACGAGGTGTCGGTGTGGTGCGGTACAAAACACATGCGAGACATTGAAACGAAACACTTCTATTTATGATAATAAAATTAAGGATTTAATGTAGATATAATTTGTTATGGTCCAATTCGTAACTTCCAAACAGCTATACAACAAATGGCAGTGCGCTAATTAAATTACTTAAAGGATGCTTTAATTATTTCCATGGTTACTGTCTCATTCCTATTGTCAAATGATCTACCGGTATGCCTAAACGTACTGACATAACTTCGTGGTTATTACAATCGAAAGTGGCCTTTAGTAATATGTAGTCTGTTCACAATTGCTTCAAATGCAGATGAACCACGTGGATTATGCGCCTATGGGTATTACCGCCATCCTTCCGTGTACTCGGGTACATCATAATTTTGATCATACATGAACCACGTGTATTACTCGCCACTCCAGTGTTGCATATGGCGACCTCATGCGGATTCTCTTGAACCTTCATATTTCAACTAGACATCAAACTAGTCTCGGACTGTGACAGTCGCCTGATTGAGTAAACCGGGAAGAGTCTGATTACGATATGACAATTAAAATATATTTAATGCGATATGTGTTTTAGATAATGTAATTATGTTTCCAGGCTTAATGTTTTTTTAGGGCCTACGCCAATGGCGCGGGAACGAAATTCATATTGGGTGGCTACCGGAGCTTCAGCATCACCGACAAATTTTCGCCGCCGCGCCGCCACATATGTTCACATCTTCCTTCACATTGTGGCTGTCTCGGTTAGTTTGACTGTGACATCGGAAGACGAGGTGGGGGGGTTGGACTTTTTTGAAATTTTTCGCCGCTGCGCCGCTAACTTCAACTTTTCCACTGTCTCGGCAGTAAACTCATGACATCCGAACACGGGGGAGAGGGGGACAGTGCTGCTGAAAATTTTATTTTTAACGTCGCGCCGCTGCTGTCAATTTACCTTCTCCAGTTTCTCTCCGTGGCTCGACTGAAATGATGACATCCGAAGACTGGGGGCTTTCGAAAAAGTGTTCGCCGCCGCATCGCCTATTACTGGGAGGGTGGGGGGCAGAAAACCATGTCTGCTGGAGAACCATATGTCTGCCCCCTCGCCGGAAAAATTCCAGGGGGCAGCTGCTGCTGAGCCCCACCAATAACCCCGCTCCCCGGTTCCGACGCCTATGTTAAGGTACCAATTGACTTTGCATGTAACATGTGTGTGTGTGTGTGTGTGTGTGTGTGTGTGTGTGTGTGTGTGTGTGTGTGTGTGTGTGTGTGTGTGTGTGTGTGTGTGTGTGTGTGTGTGTGTGTGTGTGTGTGTGTGTGTTTGTGTGTGTGTGTGTGTGTGTGTGTGTGTGTGCGTGCGTGAGCGTGTTTCAGGCGTTTGTGCGTGTGTGTTTGTGTGTGTGTGTGTGCGTGTGCGTTTCAGGGTGCGTGTGTGTGTGTGTGTGTGTGTGTGTGTGTGTGTGTGTGTGTGTGTGTGTGTGTGTGTGTGTGTGTGTGTGTGTGTGTGTGTGTGTGTGTGTGTGTGTGTGTGTGTGTGTGTGTGTGTGTGTGTATGTGTGTGTGTGTGTGACCTGCCAAGATCCACAGATCTAGAGAGCGATTTCATAGGCTTAGCATAAATTCAGAGTTTCGCAAAGCGATCAGCCAGGGGGTATTGCTGGCTGGCACTGACATAATCAGCAGCAGCTAGTACTGGCGCGCGAGGATGGTATGCTCTAGACATTACGAAATGAAGGGGTGTCATATCCAGGAGGATAGCGAGGGGTCAAATTGGCGTAGGCATTTAAGTCAATTAAGTAATGCAGACTACATTGCAGTGGTACCTTAACATAGGCGTCGGAACCGGGGAGCGGGGTTATTGGTGGGGCTCAGCAGCAGCTGCCCCCTGGAATTTCTCCGGCGGGGGGCAGACATATGGTTCTGCCACCCCATTAAATGTGGGCGTGAATGTTTGTTTTTGTGGCGAGGGTCAATGGCGGATGGAAATTTACATTTTATGAGACGATTAATGTGTACATTTTTATCGACTGTGAAAGGTGTGTGCAATTGGAGAGCAGACATGGTTTTCTGCCCCCCAACCTCCCAGTAATAGGCGACGCGGCGGCGGACATTTCTTCCAAAGCCCCCAGTCTTCGGATGTCATCATTTCAGTCGAGACAGCGGAGAGAAGCTGGAGAAGGTAAAATGACAGCAGCGGCGCGACGTAAAAAAAAAATTTCAACAGCACTGTCCCCCTCTCTCCCGTGTTCAGATGTCATGAGTTTACTGCCGAGACAACGGAAAAGTTGAAGTTAGCGGCGCAGCGGCGAAAAATGTCCAAAAATTCCAACCCCCCCCCCCCTCCTCGTCTTCCCATGTTACAGTCAAACTAACCGAGACAGCCACAATGTGAAGGAAGATGTGAAGATATGCGGCGGCGCGGCGGCGAAAATGTTTCGGTGATGCTGAAGCTCCGGTAGCCACCCAATATGAATTTCGTTCCCGCGCCATTGGCGTAGGCCCTAAAAAAACATTAAGCCTGGAAACATAATTACATATCTAAAACGCATATCGCATTAAATATATTTTAATTGTACACGTAAATACAGTCAGATGGGTATCAGACTCTTCCCGGTTTACTCAATCAGGCGACTGTCACAGTCCGAGACTAGTTTGACGTCTAGTTGAAATATAAAGGTTCAAGAGAATCCGCATGAGGTCGCCATATGCAACACTGGAGTGGCGAGTAATCCACGTGGTTCATGTATGATCAAAATTATGATGTACCCGAGTACACGGAAGGATGGCGGTAATACCCATAGGCGCATAATCCACGTGGTTCATCTGCACTTGAAGCAATCGTGAATAGACTACATATTACTGAAGGCCACTTTCGATTGTGACAACCACGAAGTTATGTCAGTACGTTAAGGCATGCCGGTAGATCATTTGACAATAGGAATGAGACAGTAACCATGGAAATAATTAAAGCATCCTTTAAGTAATTTAATTAGCGCACTGCCATTTGTTGTATAGCTGTTTGGAAGTTACGAATTGGACCATAACAAATTATATCTACATTAAATCCGTAATTTTATTATCATGAATAGAAGTGTTTCGTTTCAATGTCTCGCATGTGTTTTGTACCGCACCACACCGACACCTCATAGACCATTCAGGTTACATAGGCGGGCACAGAGGCCTGGGGGCACGTGTCCCCTAGACTTTGGGAATTTTGCCCCCCCCGTTACGTTAGAGTGGCGTGCTCCCGGGCCTTTGAGATGTGCCCTCGTTACGTGCCCCGTATACTTTAGAAAAGTGTATCGTTTCAATGTCTCGCATGTGTTTTGTTTCGCACCACACCGACACCTCATAGATCATTCAGGTTACATAGGCGGGTAGAGAGGCCTGGG
Source organism: Paraescarpia echinospica (assembly GCA_020002185.1). NCBI lineage: Eukaryota > Metazoa > Annelida > Polychaeta > Sabellida > Siboglinidae > Paraescarpia > Paraescarpia echinospica. The sequence continues at coordinate 2,205 of JAHLWY010002480.1, read as the reverse complement.
GGCACGTGTCCCCTAGACTTTGGGAATTTTGCCCCCCCCCCCTTACGTTAGAGTGGCGTGGCCCCGGGCCTTTGGGATGTGCCCCTGTTACGTGCCCCGTATACATTTAAAAAAATGCCCCCATTTAGGTGAGTCTCGAGGGGGTTGCAATTTGAGGTTTTTAGTGAATTTCCGAAAAATTGTGAACGTCGCCGCGAAAAATGTTCAACAGCACTCCCCCACCCCCCGTCTTCCGATGTCATGATCCGAGAGCGGAGTCGTGCTGAAGCACACCGAATATCCATTTGGTTCGGCTGTCAGTGTATTTTGCCGAGCCTCAACGGGGGTACAATTAAACGTTTTGCGTCCCCCCCCACCAGACTACCATCTGTGGATCCGCCCCTGGGTTACAAAGAAATGAATTAATACCAGTGGTTGGCTTCCATGCAAAATCGACATCGACCTCATTTCACCACGAGTAGACTGTTTTGAACCTAAGTTCTCTTGGCGGATGTCCAACGGTAACTCTGCGATAACAAACTTTTTATCGGATATAATAAGACTGCGACCCGCGGCTACGAGGTTCACACGGCAAATGGACAAAGTACACTTTATGTATCTGCTCTTATCAGATATCTGTCAACTCGTAATTTGTTTTAAATATACTCACCTTGGCAGTTAACGTGTGAATTCCCAACAGACGGTTTATACATCAGTAGATCGTGTATTCCAGCTATTTGTGTTTTTATTCTTGAGATCCCCCTTTTTCTAGCACAATCAAGAAGAAAAAAACAAGATGTTTATTTGACTCGAAATTAAATTACGCAGTGTGCAGTATACTAGTATAGTACTATATAATATACTTCAATTATTATTAAATGAAACTCACAATGACTAATTAAAAACAATACCGTAAAACAAAAAACAACGAAAAGGGGTCAGTGACTCCTATTAAGATAAATATGTCACTATCATAGGAGCCACTCATTATATGAAGACAATAATTGGCCTTCGTATATAGGCTTCTTCCTATATATATTTATTGATGTAATATATAACTTGTTTTTAACTTTTTGCTAGTGTAAATGTATCTGAAGTTTAACAGCAGCCGCGACCCCTGGCGCGCGAGGACGCCACGTCCGGGAGTGTAGAGTTACTATTTCTGGTAATGTCTGATAAGTGATCAATTGTCTTGTTACATTCTTCGGCAACTCGACATGTCCGGCCAAGTCTCAGCGACGTCTCTGTGGCCTCACGGCAAGGACTTAGCTGGAAACCCGTCTGTCCTTCATCAAGACTGACACATGAGGGACATGACTGGCCAAGGGAATCTGCTGGCTACTATTTTAACTTACCGTTCCAATTCTAGGGGGCTCACATTAATGACTATCATTGGCACAACTGGTAGTGAAACAAATCGAATGGATCAGTATTAATAAAAGAAATGGATCAACTTACACTGGTTTTGTCATTAAAAAAACTAAACTGACCAATAATGGCCGTGATCGACGTGAATGGCTTCCACGCAAGCCGTTCGCTCGCTACAGGGTGTAATTTTGATTAATTCAAGACTGGCAAAACATTATTTCTGCCTAAGGGCCTGCTTCACTGTGTCGTTCCACTCTGTTGAAACAACATTACATTCACACAACCAATCGAGTGCTAAACAGTGTTGCATGAATATTACGGTCTAAATGAAAACAAAACGGCGCAAACTATACGAAAAGCTATATCCGAGTGTCACAAGTTTATCATTCCGCTGCCTGGACCTGACAACCAGTAATTTTCCAAAAGCATAATTTATCGAAAAATATATCAAATGGTAAAGTGACATGAATGCATATATATTATGGTAGCTAGTATGAGCAAATAAGTGAATATTGAAATAGAACATCTATTGTGGCATTTTTCTCTTGATATTTGTTATTATCTGCGCGAAGTCAAAGCGTTCAAGCACAATAACAGCATATTGTCAAATATATTGCCTCAAGGTGGTTTTGTGACCGGGAATAGATGATAGCCAGTCGCATTGTGACTCACACGACAACGCTGATTCGGCTATTACCGCTGGAACGTTGGCTTTGCTCGAAACTGGGTCACGGGATGAGATTGCGCAAGCCCACGCCACATGACCAATATTTCATTGCACAGTCGCAGGGCATCACTTTAGTTACTGTACCTTCTACGCGTTTAATTGGATTCAGATTCCGGCTTTTATACGAGATA
>JAHLWY010002479.1:0-11925 GCA_020002185.1 Paraescarpia echinospica | reverse complement strand
GAGGAGTTACTACCGAAGACACACATATTATCTAACCGAGGACACACACATGTTTACATACACGATCTGAACCATACGCTCGAGGGGTTACTACCGAAGACACACATATTATCTAACCGAGGACACACACATGTTTACATACACGATCTGAACCATACGATCGAGGACTTACTACCGAAGACACACATGTTATCTCACCCAGGACACACACATGTTTACATACACGATCTGAACCAGACGATCGAGGGGTTACTACCGAGGACCCACATGTTATCTAACCGAGGACACACACATGTTTACATACACGATCTGAACCATACGATCGATGACTTACTACCGAAGACACACATGTTATCTAACCGAGGACACACACATGTTTACATACACGATCTGAACCATACGATCGATGACTTACTACCGAAGACACACATATTATCTAACCGAGGACACACACATGTTTATATACACGATCTGAACCATACGATCGAGAACTTACTACCGAGGACACACATATTATCTAATCGACGACACACACATGTTTACATACACGATCTGAACCATACGATCGAGAACTTACTACCGAGGACACACATATTATCTAACCGAGGACACACACATGTTTACATACACGATCTGAACCATACGATCGATGACTTACTACCGAAGACACACATATTATCTAACCGAGGACACACACATGTTTACATACACGATCTGAACCATACGATCGAGGACTTACTACCGAAGACACACATATTATCTAACCGAGGACACACACATGTTTACATACACGATCTGAACCATACGATCGATGACTTACTACCGAAGACACACATATTATTTAACCGAGGACACACACATGTTTACATACACGATCTGAACCATACGATCGATGACTTACTACCGAAGACACACATATTATCTAACCGAGGACACACACATGTTTACATACACGATCTGAACCATACGATCGAGGGGTTACTACCGAAGACACACATGTTATCTAACCGAGGACACACACATGTTTACATACACGATCTGAACCATACGATCGAGGACTTACTACCGAAGACACACATATTATCTAATCGAGGACTCACACATGTTTACATACACGATCTGAACCATACGATCGAGGACTTACTACCGAAGACACACATATTATCTTTTCAACTGAGGGACACACACATGTTTACATACACGATCTGAACCATACGATCGAGGGGTTACTTTCAAATGAAAGACACACATATTATATAACCGAGGACACACACATAAGCTTACATACACGATCTGAACCATGTAATGATCGATGACTTTACTACCAAAGGCATTACTTACATGACATCTAACTGAGGATACACACATGCGTTTACATACACGATCTGAACCATACGATCGAGGGGTTACTACCGAAGACACACATGTTATCTAACCGAGGACACACACATGTTTACATACACGATCTGAACCATACGATCGAGGGGTTACTACCGAAGACACACATATTATCTAACCGAGGACACACACATGTTTACATACACGATCTGAACCATACGATCGAGGGGTTACTACCGAAGACACACATATTATCTAACCGAGGACACACACATGTTTACATACACGATCTGAACCATACGATCGAGGGGTTACTACCGAAGACACACATATTATCTAACCGAGGACACACACATGTTTACATACACGATCTGAACCATACGATCGATGACTTACTACCGAAGACACACATATTATCTAACCGAGGACACACACATGTTTACATACACGATCTGAACCATACGATCGATGACTTACTACCGAAGACACACATATTATCTAAACTTGAGGACACACATGTATTACATACAATATTCAAAACTTCATACGATCGAGGGGTTACTACCGAAGACACACATATTATCTAACCGAGGGACACACATGTTAAGCATACACGATCTGAACCATACGATCGAGGGGTTACTACCGAAGACACACATATTATCTGGGCAACTGAGGACAATACAACAAGTTTACATACACGATCTGAACCATACGATCGAGAGGTTACTAAGGAAGACATACATGTTATCTAACTGAGGACACACACATGCCGCATACACGATCTGAACCAGACGATCGAGGACTTACAACCGAGGACACACATGTTATCTAACCGAGGACACACACATGTTTACATACACGATCTGAACCAGACGATCGAGGACTTACTACCGAAGACACACATGTTATCTAACCGAGGACACACACATGTTTACATACACGATCTGAACCAGACGATCGAGGACTTACTACCGAAGACACACATGTTATCTAACCGAGGACACACACATGTTTACATACACGATCTGAACCAGACGATCGAGGACTTACAACCGAAGACACACATGTTATCTAACCGAGGACACACACATGTTTACATACACGATCTGAACCATACGATCGATGACTTACTACCGAAGACACACATATTATCTAACCGAGGACACACACATGTTTACATACACGATCTGAACCAGACGATCGAGGACTTACAACCGAAGACACACATATTATGTAACCGAGGACACACACATGTTTACATACACGATCTGAACCATACGATCGAGGACTTACTACCGAAGACACACATAGTTATCTAACCGAGGACACACACATGTTTACATACACGATCTGAACCAGACGATCGAGGACTTACTACCGAAGACACACATGTTATCTAACCGAGGACACACACATGTTTACATACACGATCTGAACCATACGATCGAGGACTTACTACCGAAGACACACATGTTATCTCACCGAGGACACACACATGTTTACATACACGATCTGAACCAGACGATCGAGGACTTACTACCGAAGACACACATATTATCTAACCGAGGACATACACATGTTTACATACACGATCTGAACCATACGATCGATGACTTACTACCGAAGACACACATGTTATCTAACCGAGGACACACACATGTTTACATACACGATCTGAACCATACGATCGATGACTTACTACCGAAGACACACATATTATCTAACCGAGGACACACACATGTTTACATACACGATCTGAACCATACGATCGAGGACTTACTACCGAAGACACACATGTTATCTAACCGAGGACACACACATGTTTACATACACGATCTGAACCAGACGATCGATGACTTACTACCGAAGACACACATATTATCTAACCGAGGACACACACATGTTTACATACACGATCTGAACCATACGATCGATGACTTACTACCGAAGACACACATATTATCTAACCGAGGACACACACATGTTTACATACACGATCTGAACCAGACGATCGAGGACTTACTACCGAAGACACACATATTATCTAACCGAGGACACACACATGTTTACATACACGATCTGAACCAGACGATCGATGACTTACTACCGAGGACACACATATTATCTAACCGAGGACACACACATGTTTACATACACGATCTGAACCAGACGATCGATGACTTACTACCGAAGACACACATGTTATCTAACCGAGGACACACACATGTTTACATACACGATCTGAACCATACGCTCGAGGGGTTACTACCGAGGACACACATATTATCTAACCGAAGACACACACATGTTTACATACACGATCTGAACCATACGATCGATGACTTACTACCGAGGACACACATATTATCTAACCGAGGACACACACATGTTTACATACACGATCTGAACCATACGATCGATGACTTACTACCGAAGACACACATATTATCTAACCGAGGACACACACATGTTTACATACACGATCTGAACCATACGATCGATGACTTACTACCGAGGACACACATATTATCTAACCGAGGACACACACATGTTTACATACACGATCTGAACCATACGATCGATGACTTACTACCGAAGACACACATATTATCTAACCGAGGACACACACATGTTTACATACACGATCTGAACCATACGATCGAGGACTTACTACCGCAGACACACATATTATCTAACCGAGGACACACACATGTTTACATACACGATCTGAACCATACGATCGAGGACTTACTACCGAAGACACACATATTATCTAACCGAGGACACACACATGTTTACATACACGATCTGAACCATACGATCGATGACTTACTATCGAAGACACACATATTATCTAACCGAGGACACACACATGTTTACATACACGATCTGAACCATACGATCGAGGACTTACTACCGAAGACACACATATTATCTAACCGAGGACACACACATGTTTACATACACGATCTGAACCATACGATCGAGGACTTACTACCGAAGACACACATATTATCTAACCGAGGACACACACATGTTTACATACACGATCTGAACCATACGATCGAGGACTTACTACCGAAGACACACATGTTATTTAACCGAGGACACACACATGTTTACATACACGATCTGAACCATACGATCGAGGACTTACTACCGAAGACACACATGTTATCTAACCGAGGACACACACATGTTTACATACACGATCTGAACCATACGATCGAGGACTTACTACCGAAGACACACATATTATCTAACCGAGGACACACACATGTTTACATACACGATCTGAACCATACGATCGAGGACTTACCACCGAAGACACACATGTTATCTCACCGAGGACACACACATGTTTACATACACGATCTGAACCATACGATCGATGACTTACTACCGAAGACACACATATTATCTAACCGAGGACACACACATGTTTACATACACGATCTGAACCATACGATCGAGGACTTACTACCGAAGACACACATGTTATCTAATCGAGGACACACACATGTTTACATACACGATCTGAACCAGACGATCGAGGACTTACAACCGAGGACACACATGTTATCTAACCGAGGACACACACATGTTTACATACACGATCTGAACCATACGATCGAGGACTTACAACCGAAGACACACATGTTATCTAACCGAGGACACACACATGTTTACATACACGATCTGAACCAGACGATCGAGGACTTACTACCGAAGACACACATGTTATCTAACCGAGGACACACACATGTTTACATACACGATCTGAACCAGACGATCGAGGACTTACTACCGAAGACACACATGTTATCTTACCGAGGACACACACATGTTTACATACACGATCTGAACCAGACGATCGAGGGGTTACTACCGAGGACACACATGTTATCTAACCGAGGACACACACATGTTTACACACAGCACGATCTGAACCATGCGATCGAGGACTTACAATCGAGGACACACATATTATCCAAGTCTCTAACCAAGGACTTTTTTACTGCGGAAGTTTATTTGGTCATTCAAGGGATAGTGTAAGGACGACATATGACGTCGCAAAACAGCTGCCCTTAAGAACATACAACAATCATATTTTATGAGATGAAAACGTAAATAACTTCGGCGGAAAAATTGTCGATATCAGCAACATATCATAAATGTCGCAGGACTTACAAACTTTCAACTTCCGATAAACGGCTGAGTTAGTTTCCTCCTACTACACAATTCTGCACAATTAACGTTATAATGTTGAGATTAATATTTTTAATTGCCATTTGTTCTGTGCAAACTGTAGATTGGGTGTTACACAATAAAATTATATTGAACTTTCTTCTGCCATACCCCCGTTTCCATGGTAAGTAAACGAAATGGTTGCCTTTTTGAACAAATATTGCCAAATTGAGAATCATGCTTTTTTATTAAACAATAACATGACAACTCTAGCACAACCATCTTCACTATACACTTTATTACATAACTGGCAGAAAACATTAAACAATACAATGTTTTTTTTACTTTTTGGATTTACTTCAGGAAAATACATATTCTAGGCAACGAATACTCATATAACATCCAATTGTTTGATTATTTTGACAATGTGTTCTGCGAGCCATAGCGAGAAGAATAACAAAATACAACTCTCAAAACCATATATGGCTAGCATAATTACTTCCAGAGAGGCATGCTATACCCATGAATAAAAGATGTAGTTGCTATAAAAATGAACGTTTATGTAAAGTAGACATTCAAAACTATCAGAATACAATAGAAACACATATTGGTTGAATTTCTGTCAACCCCGTTAAAAACGATATATACCTCTACGTAATCATGCATAGTATTGAAAATATCAACGAAAGCAGCAAGCAGATTATATTTATACAAACTAGATCAGATGTCAATTTAAATTGAAGTGGCGTTCATATAACCGAACAATTATGTGTAGATGGATTTACAAATGAATTACAACATGTGCCTTCATAAAGTTGGCCCAGTATTCAGTGTATTACGCAGTTTTAAATGAGTTAAGGAAGGATAGTTTTTCTCCCCAAATTGAAACTTCAGTTGTACGCTTTCTGGCGTTTTTACTGTCCTGCCTTGAAGAGTTTCAACTGTAATGCTAAATTTACATTTTTGAACTTGTGTCGCGAATCGTGTGTTTATTTGATATAACATGGATCAGTCGTGCAATGTACGCTGGTCCGCAACTCAACAAAACTTTAGTCGCCTATCCATTTGGCCGGCGTAACAGTTGTTGAACCGATTCGAACATTGAATCGCGGCAACGAACGTCGGGTAAGCGTACGACTCGCAACACCAGTTTAGCAAACAGTATTATTAACTCAACAAAACACTTTAGCGACTATTCAAACACGGCATGATTACCCTACAGCTTCAGAAGCTTCGAACGATTATTCCTAAGAATAATAATCTTTGATGTTCTTCCAGCTTCGTGTTTGCAGAACTGGATGTTGGCGCTGCAAGTTCGCAATTTCAGATTTTCCAGGAAGACGAAGTGCAGTACTTTGTTCAAGCCAGCAACAGCCGCTTTGTTCTCTGGTCCAAGCTTTTCTCTTCCTTGTTCTTTTTAGTTCTGGAACCAATGTACAGTTTAAATTAATCCAATTGGGGTATACCTAAATGCATTAAATGGCAATAACTGAAACCACTGTATATTTATCTGAATGCATGCGTTTATAAAATATTAATATAGTATCCCTTTTATGATAAATGAAACTAATACTCTCTAACAGAACGTTGACGTCACAGTGACGAAATCGCGTATATTTTGCTGTCCTATACATAACGTAGCGACGTAATCTAATTGTAATCGAGCTAGAGTATAATATATAAGTATTAATATGAAAGATGGTTTGTCACAATATAACATCAACACCAGCAGCATAAACATCATCATCATCATCGTCGTCGTTGTTGCAGTTTGGTACGAACTCTATAGGTCTAGGGCCGACTGCTATCTGATCCTCTGATACGTCCTATGCTGTGGTAGCTTGAACTAGCAAACACGTGCTTGTTTCCAGTGGCAACTCCAGCCTCTCGTCTTTTTCATTTAGCGTTGTCATGTGTTGAATGATGTCACTTGGCTTTGCAATTTCTACCTGATCACTGTACAATCTACTTACCTTCGGTCTATACGAGTGTATATATATATATATATATTATCATATATATATATATATATATATATATATATTGATCATTAGATGATTTTTAACCATTAATAACTCTGCAGATATAAAAGATAATAACATACCGTTGCTTGGCGCCAAAACCATATATGATTGTCCGGTCACGTGATATGTCCCGTATTGCGCTGCATTACCAAGGACGCGTCAAACCGGCCGAATACACGCGGCAGTAAAAGTCGGCTCGCAGCTGCGCAACAGTGTGTACACGCGGTCCGCACTTTCACGTTTAATCGAGGTCTGGCGCGAATTGTCGTAAAATAAAAATATGCCGCGTTTTCTGAATGTAAAAAATGCGCTCATGTTCTAAACTAACAGAGGACGTCCTCAGTTCGGACCATGTCCACGATTAGAAGATGTGTATTCAAATGTTTGTCCTCGGTTGTCATCATATACATGAGCACGCATACATACACGCGCGCACACGCACGCGCACACGCACACACACACACACACACACACACACACACACACACACACACACACACACACACACAACGTGTTATAGCTAGATAGACTGTCAGTGTGGCTGTGATAGCAGACTGCTGTAGAAAACTGGTGATGACTGGTGTACCCACCAGTGACGACGCCGTATGAGAAGCACAGGTAGGACAGACTTGGGGGGAAGCTGCTCATCACCATGCCGACGAAGCTGACCAGTCCACCCGTGATGGTCACCGCCCGCAGGCCGAACTTGTTACACAGCATGCCGACCAGCGGACCTGAGACCACGCAATACAATACAATACACTATTGTCTGTACTTTTTACATGTATATATGTTTACTGAATAAACTCACTCGCTCGCTCGCTCACTCACTCACTCACTCACTCACTCACTCACTCACTCACTCACTCACTCACTCACTCACTCACTCACTCACTCACTCACTCACTCACTCACTCACTCACTCACTCACTCACTCACTCACTCACTCACTCACTCACTCACTCACTCACTACAATACAATATAATACAGAACAAATATGTGTACACGACACCAAGCACATGCATGCATGGACGTAGTCGTGCACTTTCTGGACGAGTGCCTCTACATGTGGTGCTATACGCCACATATGGTAGTGTATATGTATGTATGTGCACACGTAAAACAATCACGTATGCGTAGGTAAATAGGCGTACTCACTGGAGCATAACTTGACGGCCCCAAAGACTGCAGCGACGGAGGCGGTAGAGGATGCCGACTGCCCGAACTTGGTGATGAGTTCCTGGTAGATTAACGTGAACGATCGGCCGAAACCACCGGCCACAAAAAACGATACGGAACAGGCGAACACCACGACCCACCCCCACCCTCCGTCGGGGTGCGAGGGGGGTTTCTTCACCGCCTCAACATGTTCCTGTTTACCTTCACTGTCCTGAAGAAGCAACTGCTTCAGGTGCGGTTTCGTGTGAAACAAGTCGCTGTTGCTCATTTTGCTCTGCAGGTCTTCCGTGGGACTTGGAGCGCCCATTGCGTGTGGCTACCGTAGCGTGGCTCTGTGTTATGACGTCCTGAAGTCCCCATGTGTAATATGATCGGCGACTGAAGATCGGATCGCGTGTCTTTGTAAACAAGACGTGTGTATGAATCGTTCGTGACCGGAAGGGTCGGGCCTACGTCGTGGCAATGTAAGAGGCGTGCGGACGTGAGACCTGCACGTCGCCGCATCACCGGTCGGTGGTCTCAGGCGGGCTCGGCCGACTCGTTGTGAGACAAGGTGACAATGTGTCCACATGGTGGGGACAAGTTGACCCTAGGTCGACTTCGTTTCGGACAAGTTGACATGGGACATGTACACCGTATTGGTGCTGGACCGACTTGGCATGGGGCGATTTGGTGTGGGACGGGTTGGTAATGGTACGACTTAATGTCGATTGAGTTATGATGGGACGCGAGTTTACTAGTGGTTCAACTGATAGTGGAACGAATTGGTGTGTGTTGGGTTGGTATTGGATATATTTTATGTGAACCGATTTGGTGTGTGATGAGTTGGTATTGGATTGATTTGATTTGTATCGATTTGGTGTGTGATGAGTTGGTATTGGATCGATTTGATATGTAACGACTTGGTGTGGGACGAGATGGCATTGGACCGATTTGATGTGGACCAACTTGGTGTGGGACGAGCCAACTTGGTGTGGGACGAGTTGGGATTGGATCGATTTGACGTGGACCAACTTGGTGTGGGACGAGCCAACTTAGTGTGGGTCGCATTGGGATTGGACCGATTTGATGTGGACCAACTTGGTTTGGGACGAGTTGGGATTGGACCGATTTGATGTGGACCAACTTGGTGTGGGACGAGCCAACTTGGTTTGGGACGAGTTGGGATTGGACCGATTTGACGTGGACCAACTTGATGTGGGACGAGCCAACTTGGTGTGGGACGAGTTGGGATTGGACCGATTTATGTGGACCAACTTGATACGGTTCACCATCGGATGGCATCACTTCATTTTGGCGAGAGATGTTGTGTTTACATGTACAATTACTGCTATTATTTTACAATACGTGTTTTGGATAATACATATACGTTTCTAATAATCTCAGAGAGAAAACACTAGGCACATTAAAATACAAGTTTAAACCCCTACGTCACGTATGTCCGCATTTTGCACATGATTATGGGACATTCAGAATTTGTATTTGTCGCACGCGGTAGGGGGCGTCTTACTCCAAGAGGCCGCGCTGCCCCAGTCTACCCTTTTCTATCCCGCAACCTAAAACGTTATGGTTTGCAATTCCGTTTTTTACTATCACTATATTCGGATTTTAGTAAAAAGGTGGATCGAATGATTCGAGTTAACTGAAAAAGCCCTTTCTTGATGACTTAGCCTGGGAGTCAACTTAATTGGTTACCCTCATTCAGGGTAACCAATCATCTTCGTCGTAAGGCAAATATGTCTTTGGGCGAGACTCTCGCGTGCGACAAATAATGGCTCCACAGCATGGATAATCGAGATTAGCGTTTTGGGTAGTCATTTCTCATTATTCATCTGTTGGCGTCGACAGATTACAGATGACGTAATTTTTAGAGTAGGACAATTCTGAGTGACATTCTGTTCTGGGAATTTACATGATCAAAAAGAGGCTACTAGAGGCAATAGGCGGTATATGGCGGGGTCGTATTTGGTGCAGTATGCTGTTTGGTCTTAGCAATCCAAGTAAACAACATCGACACTTTTGAAGATTCAAATAGTATGACGAATGGGCCAATATTTACCGATACGCATAAATGACATGTAAACAAACCCAAAACGTAAACACGTTTATAAACTGTGTTATTGCGTCGAAATAGTTAGCGTAAACATTCGTTACTTATGTAATTTACATTAAAAAACACGTACATAGCAAACGTTAACGTTATCCTACGGTTCTACTGCGATATCTCAGATTGTATAGGGTAATTTGAGTCCATAACTGTGGAGTGACAGATGGAACCTTGTCGCCATTACAGTAAAGCTTCAAAAAATAGAAACATAATTATGTGGGATACTTCACAGCAAAATAACATAGACTATGTGCAATTGCGTTCTTCTTATTCCTGTCCGCTATGGGATACTTCATACGTACAGGCCAGCTATATCGACGGCGACGTGAGCTTGAAGGAACTGTGATATGGTGACTATTTACTACTAGCTTAACATTCGTTTAATATCTACGGCCGAGTAGTTTAATAATGGATAGGACTACTATGCAAAGAACATAGCCAGTGACTGGGATTATTTCATAATAATAGTAATACAGGTTCTTTTACCGCGCGATCTCTAACTAATGGTTAATCAATGCTCTCGCAATATAGAAACACTATAAAACAATATATATTAGTTATAAGTTAATTAGTTTACAAGATAAAAAAAAATAATAATAATACATAAAAAAAAAAATTATTAATAAGAGTCACTAAAACGTCCTGTGAATAAATCTTGCCATTGTCCACCGTAACTTTGTTTAAATAAATATGTCTTCGGTGATGTTTAAATAAAAACACAGACGGAGCATCTCGTAGAGTCAGTGGCAGTTCGTTCCATTTGGCCGGACCAGTTATGCCAAACGCTCGCTTGCTGATGAAATTTTATGCTGGTGGAACTGCAAGCTGAAGATGGTCATGAAGTTGCCGAATACGAGGGTTGCGAGTTCGTGGATGTAGTAGATGTGCAAGGTGAAGATAGTCATGAAGCTGCTGAAGACGAGGGTTGCGAGTTCGTGGATGTAGTAGATGTGCAAGGTGAAGATAGTCATAAAGCTGCTGAAGACGAGGGTTGCGAGTTCGTGGATGTAGTAGATGTGCAAGGTGAAGATAGTCATAAAGCTGCTGAAGACGAGGGTTGCGAGTTCGTGGATGTAGTAGATGTG
>JAHLWY010002478.1:0-11927 GCA_020002185.1 Paraescarpia echinospica | reverse complement strand
CAAAACATATGCGAGACATTGAAACGAAACACTTTTCTAAAGTATACGGGGCACGTAACGAGTGCACATCTCAAAGGCCCGGGAGCACGCCACTCTAACGTAACGGGGGGGACAAAATTCCCAAAGTCTAGGGGACACGTGCCCCCAGGCCTCTCTACCCGCCTATGTAACCTGAATGATCTATGAAGTGTCGGTGTGGTGCGGTACAAAACACATGCGAGACATTGAAACGATACACTTTTCTAAAGTATACGGGGCACGTAACGAGGGCACATCACAAAGGCCCGGGAGCACGCCACTCTAACGTAACGGGGGGGGGGGGACAAAATTCCCAAAGTCTAGGGGACACGTGCCCCCAGGCCTCTCTACCCGCCTATGTAACATGAATGATCTATGAAGTGTCGGTGTGGTGCGGTACAAAACACATGGGAGACAATGAAACGATACACTTTTCTAAAGTATACGGGGCACGTAACGAGGGCACATCACAAAGGCCCGGGAGAACGCCACTCTAACGTAACGGTGGGGGGGGGTAATTCCCAAAGTCTAGGGGACACGTGCCCCCAGGCCTCTCTACCCGCCTATGTAACATGAATGATCTATGAAGTGTCGGTGTGGTGCGGTACAAAACACATGCGAGACATTGAAACGATACACTTTTCTAAAGTATACGGGGCACGTAACGAGGGCACATTCCAAAGGCCCGGGAGCACGCCACTCTAACGTAAGGGGGGGGGGGACAAAATTCCCAAAGTCTAGGGGACACGTGCCCCCAGGCCTCTCTACCCGCCTATGTAACCTGAATGATCTATGAAGTGTCGGTGTGGTGCGGTACAAAACACATGCGAGACATTGAAACGATACACTTTTCTAAAGTATACGGGGCACGTAACGATGGCACATCCCAAAGGCCCGGGAGCCTGCCACTCTAACGTAACGGGGGGAGACAAAATTCCCAAAGTCTAGGGGACACGTGCTCCCAGGCCTGTCTACCCGCCTATGTAACCTGAATGATGTATGAGATGTCGGTGTGGTGCGGTAAAAAACATATGCGAGACATTGAAACGATACACTTTTCTAAAGTATACGGGGCACGTAACGAGGGCACATTCCAAAGGCCCAGGAGCACGCCACTCTAACGTAAGGGGGGGGGGGACAAAATTCCCAAAGTCTAGGGGACACGTGCCCCCAGGCCTCTCTACCCGCCTATGTAACCTGAATGATCTATGAGGTGTCGGTGTGGTGCGGTACAAAACACATGCGAGACATTGAAACGATACACTTTTCTAAAATATACGGGGCACGTAACGAGGGCACATCTCAAAGGCCCGAGAGCACGCCACTCTAACGTAAAGGGGGGGGGGGGAAATTCCCAAAGTCTAGGGGACACGTGCCCCCAGGCCTTTCTACCCGCCTATGTAACCTGAATGATCTACGAGGTGTCGGTGTGGTGCGGTACAAAACACATGGGAGACATTGAAACGATACACTTTTCTAAAGTATACGGGGCACGTAACGAGCCACATCCCAAAGGCCCGGGAGCACGCCACTCTAACGTAAAGGGGGGGTGGACAAAATTCCCAAAGTCTAGGGGACACGTCCCCCAGGCCTTTCTACCCGCCTACGTAACCTGAATGATCTACGAGGTGTCGGTGTGGTGCGGTACAAAACACATGGGAGACAATGAAACGATACACTTTTCTAAAGTGTACGGGGCACGTAACGAGGGCACATCCCAAAGGCCCGGGAGCACGCCACTCTATCGTAACGGGCGGGAGACAACATTTCCAAAGTCTAGGGGACACGTGCCCCCAGGCTTCTCTAACCACCTATGTAACCTGAATGATCTATGAAGTGTCGGTGTGGTGCGGTACAAAACACATGCGAGACATTGAAATGATACACTTTTGTAAAGTATACGGGGCACGTAACGAGGGCACATCCCAAAGGCCCGGGAGCACGCCACTCTAACGTAACGGGGGGGGGACAACATTCCCAAAGTCTAGGAGACACGTGCTCCCAGGCCTGTCTACCCGCCTATGTAACCTGAATGATCTATGAGGTGTCGGTGTGGTGCGGTAAAAAACACACGCGAGACATTGAAACGATACCCTTTTCTAAAGTATACGGGGCACGTAACGAGGGCACATCCCAAAGGCCCAGGAGCACGCCACTCTAACGTAACGGGGGGGGAACAAAATTCCCAAAGTCTAGGGGACACGTGCCCCATGGCCTCTCTCCCCGCCTACGTAACCTGAATGATCTACGAGGTATCGGTGTGGTGCGGTACAAAACACATGCGAGACATTGAAACGATACACTTTTCTAAAGTGTACGGGGCACGTAACGAGGGCACATCTCAAAGGCCCGGGAGCACGCCACTCTAACGTAACGGGGGGGGGACAAAATTCCCAAAGTCTAGGGGACACGTGCACCCAGGTCTCTCTACCCGCCTATGTAACCTGAATGATCTATGAGGTGTCGGTGTGGTGCGGTACAAAACACATGCGAGACATTGAAACGATACACTTTTCTAAAGTATACGGGGCACGTAACGAGGGCACATCACAAAGGCCCGGGAGAACGCCACTCTAACGTAACGGGGGGGGGGGACAAAATTCCCAAAGTCTAGGGGACACGTGCCCCCAGGCCTCTCTACCCGCCTATGTAACATGAATGATCTATGAAGTGTCGGTGTGGTGCTGTACAAAACACATGCGAGACATTGAAACGATACACTTTTCTAAAGTATACGGGGCACGTAACGAGGGCACATCTCAAAGGCCCGAGAGCACGCCACTCTAACGTAAAGGGGGGGGAGACAAAATTCCCAAAGTCTAGGGGACACGTGCCCCCAGGCCTTTCTACCCGCCTATGTAACCTGAATGATCTACGAGGTGTCGGTGTGGTGCGGTACAAAACACATGGGAGACATTCAAACGATATACGAAGAATACGGGCACGTAACGAGGGCACATCCCCAAAGACCCGGGAGCACGCCAACGTTACGGGTGGAACAAAATTCCCAAAGTCTAGGTGACACGTGACCCCAGGTCTCTCTACCCGCCTACCTAATCTGAATGATCTACGAGGTGTCGGTGTGGTGCGGTACAAAACACATGGGAGACATTGAAACGATACACTTTTCTAAAGTATACGGGGCACGTAACGAGGGCACATTCCAAAGGCCCAGGAGCACGCCACTCTAACGTAAGGGGGGGGGGACAACATTCCCAAAGTCTAGGGGACACGTGCCCCCAGGCCTCTCTACCCGCCTATGTAACCTGAATGATCTATGAGGTGTCGGTGTGTTGCGGTACAAAACACATGCGAGACATTGAAACGATACACTTTTCTAAAATATACGGGGCACGTAACGAGGGCATATCACAAAGGCCCGGGAGAACGTCACTCTAACGTAACGGGGGGGGACAAAATTCCCAAAGTCTAGGGGACACGTGCCCCCAGGTCTCTCTACCCGCCTATGTAACCTGAATGATCTATGAAGTGTCGGTGTGGTGCGGTACAAAACACATGCGAGACATTGAAACGATACACTTTTCTAAAGTATACGGGGCACGTAACGAGGGCACTTCACAAAGGCCCGGGAGCACGCCACTCTAACGTAACGGGGGGGGGGGGACAAAATTCCCAAAGTCTAGGGGACACGTGCCACCAGGCCTCTCTACCCGCCTATGTAACATGAATGATCTATTAGGTGTCTGTGTGGTGCGGTACAAAACACATGCGAGACATTGAAACGATACACTTTTCTAAAGTATACGGGGCACGTAACGAGGGCACATCACAAAGGCCCGGGAGCACGCCACTCTAACGTAACGGGGGGGCGGGGACAAAATTCCCAAAGTCTAGGGGACACGTGCCCCCAGGCCTCTCTACCCGCCTATGTAACATGAATGATCTATGAATTGTCGGTGTGGTGCGGTATAAAACACATGCGAGACATTGAAACGATACACTTTTCTAAAGTATACGGGGCACGTAACGAGGGCACATCTCAAAGGCCCGGGAGCACGCCACTCTAACGTAACGGGGGGGGGGGGGGGTGGAACAAAATTCCCAAAGTCTAGGGGACAAGTGACCCCAGGTCTCTCTACCCGCCTACGTAACCTGAATGATCTACGAAGTGTCGGTGTGGTGCGGTACAAAACACATGGGAGACAATGAAACGATACACTTTTCTAAAGTGTACGGGGCACGTAACGAGGGCACATCCCAAAGACCCGGGAGCACGCCACTCTAATGTAACGGGGGGGGGGACAAAATTCCCAAAGTCTAGGGGACACGTGCCCCCAGGCCTCTCTACCCGCCTAGGTAACCTGAATGATCTATGAGGTGTCGGTGTGGTGCGGTAAAAAACACATGCGAGACATTGAAACGATACCCTTTTCTAAAGTATACGGGGCACGTAACGAGGGCACATCCCAAAGGCCCGGGAGCACGCCACTCTAACGTAACGGGGGGGGGGTGGAACAAAATTCCCAAAGTCTAGGGGACACGTGACCCCAGGTCTCTCTACCCGCCTACGTAATCTGAATGATCTACGAGGTGTCGGTGTGGTGCGGTACAAAACACATGGGAGACAATGAAACGATACACTTTTCTAAAGTGTACGGGGCACGTAACGAGGGCACATCCCAAAGGCCCGGGAGCACGCCACTCTAACGTAACGGGGGCGGGAATTCCCAAAGTCTAGGGGACACGTGCCCCCAGGCCTCTCTACCCGCCTATGTAACCTGAATGATCTACGAGGTGTCGGTGCGGTGCGGTACAAAACACATGCGAGACATTGAAATGATACACTTTTCTAAAGTATACGGGGCACGTAACGAGGGCACATTCCAAAGGCCCGGGAGCACGCCACTCTAACGTAAGGGGGGGGGGGCAAAATTCCCAAAATCTAGGGGACACGTGCCCCCAGGCCTCACCACCCGCCTATGTAACCTGAATGATCTATGAGGTGTCGGTGTGGTGCGGTACAAAACACATGCGAGACATTGAAACGATACACTTTTCTAAAGTATACGGGGCACGTAACGAGGGCACTTCACAAAGGCCCGGGAGCACGCCACTCTAACGTAACGGGGGGGGGGGGACAAAATTCCCAAAGTCTAGGGGACACGTGCCCCCAGGCCTCTCTACCCGCCTATGTAACATGAATGATCTATGAAGTGTCGGTGTGGTGCGGTACAAAACACATGCGAGACATTGAAACGATACACTTTTCTAAAGTATACGGGGCACGTAACGAGGGCACATCACAAAGGCCCGGGAGCACGCCACTCTAACGTAACGGGGGGGGGGGGACAAAATTCCCAAAGTCTAGGGGACACGTGCCCCCAGGCCTCTCTACCCGCCTATGTAACATGAATGATCTATGAAGTGTCGGTGTGGTGCGGTACAAAACACATGCGAGACATTGAAACGATACACTTTCCTAAAGTGTACGGGGCACGTAACGATGGCACATCCCAAAGGCCCGGGAGCACGCCACTCTAACGTAATGGGGAGGGGGGACAAAATTCCCAAAGTCTATGGGAAACGTGCCCCCAGGCCTCTCTACCCGCCTATGTAACCTGAGTGATCTATGAGGTGTCGGTGTGGTGCGGTACAACAAAACACATGCGAGACATTGAACGATGATACACTTTTCTAAAGAATACGGGGCACGTAACGAGGGCATCTCAAAGGCCCGGGAGCACGCCACTCTAACGTAACGGGGGGGGGGGGTGGAACAAAATTCCCAAAGTCTAGGGGACACGTGACCCCAGGTCTCTCTACCCGCCTACGTAACCTGAATGATCTACGAGGTGTCGGTGTGGTGCGGTACAAAATACATGGGAGAAAATGAAACGATACACTTTTCTAAAGTGTACGGGGCACGTAACGAGGGCACATCCCAAAGGCCCGGGAACACGCCACTCTAACGTAACGGGGGGGGGGCAACATTTCCAAAGTCTAGGGGACACGTGCCCCCAGGCTTCTCTAACCACCTATATAACCTGAATGATCTATGAAGTGTCGGTGTGGTGCGGTACAAAACACATGCGAGACATTGAAATGATACACTTTTCTAAAGTATACGGGGCACGTAACGAGGGCACATCCCAAAGGCCCGGGAGCACGCCACTCTAACGTAACGGGGGGGGGGACAAAATTCCCAAAGTCTAGGGGACACGTGCTCCCAGGCCTGTCTACCCGCCTATGTAACCTGAATGATCTATGAGGTGTCGGTGTGGTGCGGTAAAAAACATATGCGAGACATTGAAACGATACCCTTTTCTAAAGTATACGGGGCACGTAACGAGGGCACATCCCAAAGGCCCGGGAGCACGCCACTCTAACGTAACGGGGGGAACGAAATTCCCAAAGTCTAGGGGACACGTGCCCCCAGGTCTCTCTACCCGCCTATGTAACCTAAATGATCTATGAAGTGTCGGTGTGGTGCGGTACAAAACACATGCGAGACATTGAAACGATACACTTTTCTAAAGTATACGGGGCACGTAACGAGGGCACTTCACAAAGGCCCGGGAGCACGCCACTCTAACGTAACGGGGGGGGGAGACAAAATTCCCAAAGTCTAGGGGACACGTGCCACCAGGCCTCTCTACCCGCCAATGTAACATGAATGATCTATTAGGTGTCTGTGTGGTGCGGTACAAAACACATGCGAGACATTGAAACGATACACTTTTCTAAAGTATACGGGGCACGTAACGAGGGCACATCACAAAGGCCCGGGAGCACGCCACTCTAACGTAACGGGGGGGCGGGGGCAAAATTCCCAAAGTCTAGGGGACACGTGCCCCCAGGCCTCTCTACCCGCCTATGTAACATGAATGATCTATGAAGTGTCGGTGTGGTGCTGTACAAAACACATGCGAGACATTGAAACGATACACTTTTCTAAAGTATACGGGGCACGTAACGAGGGCACATCTCAAAGGCCCGAGAGCACGATACTCTAACGTAACGGGGGGGGGACACAATTCCCAAAGTCTAGGGGACACGTGCCCCCAGGCCTTTCTACCCGCCTATGTAACCTGAATGATCTACGAGGTGTCGGTGAGGTGCGGTACAAAACACATGGGAGACATTGAAACGATACACTTTTCTAAAGAATACGGGGCACGTAACGAGGGCACATCCCAAAGACCCGGGAGCACGCCACTCTAACGTTACGGGGGGGGAACAAAATTCCCAAAGTCTAGGTGACACGTGACACCAGGTCTCTCTACCCGCCTACCTAATCTGAATGATCTACGAGGTGTCGGTGTGGTGCGGTACAAAACACATGGGAGACATTGAAACGATACACTTTTCTAAAGTATACGGGGCACGTAACGAGGGCACATTCCAAAGGCCCAGGAGCACGCCACTCTAACGTAAGGGGGGGGGGACAACATTCCCAAAGTCTAGGGGACACGTGCCCCCAGGCCTCTCTACCCGCCTATGTAACCTGAATGATCTATGAGGTGTCGGTGTGTTGCGGTACAAAACACATGCGAGACATTGAAACGATACACTTTTCTAAAATATACGGGGCACGTAACGAGGGCATATCACAAAGGCCCGGGAGAACGTCACTCTAACGTAACGGGGGGGGACAAAATTCCCAAAGTCTAGGGGACACGTGCCCCCAGGTCTCTCTACCCGCCTATGTAACCTGAATGATCTATGAAGTGTCGGTGTGGTGCGGTACAAAACACATGCGAGACATTGAAACGATACACTTTTCTAAAGTATACGGGGCACGTAACGAGGGCACTTCACAAAGGCCCGGGAGCACGCCACTCTAACGTAACGGGGGGGGGGAGACAAAATTCCCAAAGTCTAGGGGACACGTGCCACCAGGCCTCTCTACCCGCCTATGTAACATGAATGATCTATTAGGTGTCTGTGTGGTGCGGTACAAAACACATGCGAGACATTGAAACGATACACTTTTCTAAAGTATACGGGGCACGTAACGAGGGCACATCACAAAGGCCCGGGAGCACGCCACTCTAACGTAACGGGGGGGCGGGGACAAAATTCCCAAAGTCTAGGGGACACGTGCCCCCAGGCCTCTCTACCCGCCTATGTAACATGAATGATCTATGAATTGTCGGTGTGGTGCGGTATAAAACACATGCGAGACATTGAAACGATACACTTTTCTAAAGTATACGGGGCACGTAACGAGGGCACATCTCAAAGGCCCGGGAGCACGCCACTCTAACGTAACGGGGGGGGGGGGGGGTGGAACAAAATTCCCAAAGTCTAGGGGACAAGTGACCCCAGGTCTCTCTACCCGCCTACGTAACCTGAATGATCTACGAAGTGTCGGTGTGGTGCGGTACAAAACACATGGGAGACAATGAAACGATACACTTTTCTAAAGTGTACGGGGCACGTAACGAGGGCACATCCCAAAGACCCGGGAGCACGCCACTCTAATGTAACGGGGGGGGGGACAAAATTCCCAAAGTCTAGGGGACACGTGCCCCCAGGCCTCTCTACCCGCCTAGGTAACCTGAATGATCTATGAGGTGTCGGTGTGGTGCGGTAAAAAACACATGCGAGACATTGAAACGATACCCTTTTCTAAAGTATACGGGGCACGTAACGAGGGCACATCCCAAAGGCCCGGGAGCACGCCACTCTAACGAAACGGGGGGGGGGTGGAACAAAATTCCCAAAGTCTAGGGGACACGTGACCCCAGGTCTCTCTACCCGCCTACGTAATCTGAATGATCTACGAGGTGTCGGTGTGGTGCGGTACAAAACACATGGGAGACAATGAAACGATACACTTTTCTAAAGTGTACGGGGCACGTAACGAGGGCACATCCCAAAGGCCCGGGAGCACGCCACTCTAACGTAACGGGGGCGGGAATTCCCAAAGTCTAGGGGACACGTGCCCCCAGGCCTCTCTACCCGCCTATGTAACCTGAATGATCTACGAGGTGTCGGTGCGGTGCGGTACAAAACACATGCGAGACATTGAAATGATACACTTTTCTAAAGTATACGGGGCACGTAACGAGGGCACATTCCAAAGGCCCGGGAGCACGCCACTCTAACGTAAGGGGGGGGGGGCAAAATTCCCAAAATCTAGGGGACACGTGCCCCCAGGCCTCACCACCCGCCTATGTAACCTGAATGATCTATGAGGTGTCGGTGTGGTGCGGTACAAAACACATGCGAGACATTGAAACGATACACTTTTCTAAAGTATACGGGGCACGTAACGAGGGCACTTCACAAAGGCCCGGGAGCACGCCACTCTAACGTAACGGGGGGGGGGGGACAAAATTCCCAAAGTCTAGGGGACACGTGCCCCCAGGCCTCTCTACCCGCCTATGTAACATGAATGATCTATGAAGTGTCGGTGTGGTGCGGTAAAAACACATGCGAGACATTGAAACGATACACTTTTCTAAAGTATACGGGGCACGTAACGAGGGCACATCACAAAGGCCCGGGAGCACGCCACTCTAACGTAACGGGGGGGGGGGGACAAAATTCCCAAAGTCTAGGGGACACGTGCCCCCAGGCCTCTCTACCCGCCTATGTAACATGAATGATCTATGAAGTGTCGGTGTGGTGCGGTACAAAACACATGCGAGACATTGAAACGATACACTTTCCTAAAGTGTACGGGGCACGTAACGATGGCACATCCCAAAGGCCCGGGAGCACGCCACTCTAACGTAATGGGGGGGGACAAAATTCCCAAAGTCTAGGGGACACGTGCCCACAGGCCTTTCTACCCGCCTATGTAACCTGAATGATATACGAGGTGTCGGTGTGGTGCGGTACAAAACACATGGGAGACATTGAAACGATACACTTTTCTAAAGTATACGGGGCACGTAACGAGGGCACATCACAAAGGCCCGGGAGCACGCCACTCTAACGTAACGGGGGGGGGGAACGAAATTCCCAAAGTCTAGGGGACAAGTAACCCCAGGTCTCTCTACCCGCCTACGTAACCTGAATGATCTACGAAGTGTCGGTGTGGTGCGGTACAAAACACAAGGGAGACAATGAAACGATACACTTTTCTAAAGTGTACGGGGCACGTAACGAGGGCACATCCCAAAGACCCGGGAGCACGCCACTCTAATGTAAAGGGGGGGGGGGAAATTCCCAAAGTCTAGGGGACACGTGCCCCCAGGCCTCTCTACCCGCCTAGGTAACCTGAATGATCTATGAGGTGTCGGTGTGGTGCGGTAAAAAACACATGCGAGACATTGAAACGATACCCTTTTCTAAAGTATACGGGGCACGTAACGAGGGCACATCTCAAAGGCCCGAGAGCACGCCACTCTAACGTAAAAAGGGGGGGACAAAATTCCCAAAGTCTAGGGGACACGTGCCCCCAGGCCTTTCTACCCGCCTATGTAACCTGAATGATCTACGAGGTGTTGGTGTGGTGCGGTACAAAACACATGGGAGACTTTGAAAAGATACACTTTTCTAAAGTATACGGGGCACTTAACGAGCCACATCCCAAAGGCCCGGGAGCACGCCACTCTATCGTAAAGGGGGGGGGGTGGACAAAATTCCCAAAGTCTAGGGGACGTCCCCCAGGCCTTTCTACCCGCCTATATAACCTGAATGATCTACGAGGTGTCGGAGTGGTGCGGTACAAAACACATGGGAGACAATGAAACGATACACTTTTCTAAAGTGTACGGAGCACGTAACGAGGGCATATCCCAAAGGCCCGGGAGCACGCCAATCTAACGTAACGGGGGGGACAAAATTCCCAAAGTCTAGGGGACACGTGCCCCAGGCTTCTCTATCCACCTATGTAACCTGAATGATCTATGAAGTGTCGGTGTGGTGCGGTAAAAAAAACATGCGAGACATTGAAATGATACATTTTTCTAAAGAATACGGGGCACGTAACGAGGGCACATCCCAAAGGCCCGGGAGCACGCCACTCTAACGTAACGGGGGGGGGACAAAATTCCCAAAGTCTAGGGGAAACGTGCCCCCAGTCCTCTCTACCCGCCTATGTAACCTGAATGATATATGAGGTGTCGGTGTGGCGCGAAACAAAACACATGCGAGACATTGAAACGATACACTTTTCTAAAGTATACGGGGCACGTAACGAGGGCACATCCCAAAGGCCCGGGAGCACGCCACTCAAACTTAACGGGGGGGGGGGGACAAAATTCCCAAAGTCTAGGGTACACGTGCTCCCAGGCCTCTCTACCCGCCTAGGTAACCTAAATGATATATGAGGTGTCGGTGTGGTGCGGTAAAAAACACATGCGAGACAATGAAACGATACCCTTTTCTAAAGTATACGGGGCACGTAACGAGGGCACATCCCAAAGGCCCGGGAGCACGCCACTCTAACGTAACGGGGGGGGGGGAACAAAATTCCCAAAGTCTAGGGGACAAGTGACCCCAGGTCTCTCTACCCGCCTACGTAACCTGAATGATCTACGAAGTGTCGGTGTGGTGCGGTACAAAACACAAGGGAGACAATGAAACGATACACTTTTCTAAAGTGTACGGGGCACGTAACGAGGGCACATCCCAAAGGCCCGGGAGCACGCCACTCTAACGTAACGGGAGGGGGGGCAAAATTCCCAAAGTCTAGGGGACACGTACCCCCAGGCTTCTCTAACCACCTATGTAACCTGAATGATCTATGAAGTGTCGGTGTGGTGCGGTACAAAAAAAACATGCGAGACATTGAAATGATACACTTTTCTAAAGAATACGGGGCACGTAACGAGGGCACATCCCAAAGGCCCGGGAGCACGCCACTCTAACGTAACGGGAGGGGGGGGGCAAAATTCCCAAAGTCTAGGGGACGTCCCCCAGGCCTTTCTACCCGCCTATGTAACCTGAATGATCTACGAGATGTCGGTGTGGTGCGGTACAAAACACATGGG
>JAHLWY010002477.1:0-11940 GCA_020002185.1 Paraescarpia echinospica | reverse complement strand
TTTTTTGAAACTAAACAGTACACGTAGCGCCACCTATCGGGTTTTTTTGAAACTCTTTTTCACCTGGTGCATAAGTCGTGAACTACAAGTGGTGCCATCTTACGGACAAGATTTGGACTAAATATAGGAGTACTGCCTAATTTGGTGCGTCTTATTTATGAAAATTGGCGCCCCTTGGTGGAAAGGTTACGAACTGAAAGAGAAGTACAAATAACTCCCCCTAGCGGATTTCAGTGAACCAAATATCGATACTGCTTAAGTTCGTGCCTCTTGATTCTTTTTTCTCTTTTTATTATAAAAATAGGTCAAAGACGTCATTAAATAGGTCAGTGACGTCGTTAAATAGGCCATTGAGCATGCGCAATGGTGTCTTTTCTTATGTCCCATAGGTTGTCGACCATTTGTTTAGGTGTAGGCCTCTCCTAGCCTATACATTTACAACTTTAACATAGGTTCAACCCCGAAGAATAGATAGAGAGAAATAATAAAATAAGTCAAATTATGGCATATCTGATCACCATACATATCTACGACCTTCCCATCACCTTTTTTTGTAAATGTTTCCCTATCAATGTCTCTTATTACTTGCATACTGCGTATCTATGTGTATGTTATTAATGGCAGACGTGAAGTGATTCATGAACATGTAACATTCTTTGAGACATTTTTATCAACAAAATCGAGGTCTCGCAGTGCTTTAACATTCATCAGTGCTATAGTTTTTAAACAACTCTACAGTTTTACATAGGACATTTGCACTTACCACAGTTGATTACCCGGATGCAAGCTGGTATGAACTCGTAATGAATGCTCTGTATACATAGATACATGGATAGAGACAAACACAGTGACAAACATAGAGACAGACATAGATACATACATAGAGACAGACATAGAGACATACATAGATACATACATAGAGACATACATAGATACATACATAGAGACATACATAGATACATACATAGAGATATACATAGCTACATACATAGAGACAGCCATAGATACACACTTAGATACAGACATAGATATATACATATATACATATATAGAGACATAGAGACAGGCATAGATATATACATTTATACATAGAGACATAGACACAAACATAGAGACAGACATAGATACATACATACATAGAGACATACATAGATACATAAATATATTTATATTCATAGAGACAGACGTAGAGATGTACATAGATACATACATAGAGACATACATAGATACATACACAGAGACACACATAGATACATACTAAGAGACATACATAGATACAGACATATATGCACACATAGAGACAGACATAGCTACAAACATAGAGACATACATAGATAGATACATAGAGACATACATAGATACATACATATATATATACATAGAGACAGACGTAGAGATGTACATAGATACATACATAGAGACATACATAGAGATACTTAGATACATACATAGATACATACACAGAGACACACATAGATACATACTAAGAGACATACATAGATACAGACATATATGCACACATAGAGACAGACATAGCTACAAACATAGAGACATACATAGATAGATACATAGAGACATACATAGATACATACATAGATATATACATAGAGACAGACGTAGAGATGTACATAGATACATACATAGACACATACATAGAGATACTTAGATACATACATAGATACATACACAGAGACACACATAGATACATACTAAGAAACATACATATATACAGACATATATACACACATAGAGACAGACATAGCTACAAACATAAAGACATACATAGATAGATACATAGAGACATACATAGATACATACATAGATATATACATAGATACATACATAGATACATACATAGATATATACATAGAGACAGACGTAGAGATGTACATAGATACATACATAGACACATACATAGAGATACTTAGATACATACATAGATACATACACAGAGGCACACATAGATACATACTAAGAAACATACATAGATACAGACATATATACACACATAGAGACAGACATAGCTACAAACATAGAGACATATATAGATAGATACATAGAGACATACATAGATAGATACATAGATACATAGATACATACATAGATACATACATAGATATATACATAGAGACATGCGTTGATACATACATAGATACATACATATATATATACATAGAGAGAGACATAGAGATATACATACATACATAGAGACATAGAGACAGACATAGATACATACATACATGGAGACATAGAGATAGACATAGAGAAAGCCATAGAGATATACATATATACATACATACGTAGAGGCAGACATAGAGACATATATAGATACAGACATAGAGACGGACATAGACACAAACATAGATACATACATAGATACAGACATATATACACACATAGAGACAGACATAGCTACAGACATAGAGACATACATAGATACATACATAGAGACAGACATAGATATATACATAGAATCAGACATAGATACATACATAGAGAAAATACATACATAGAGACATACATAGATACCTACATAGATACATACATAGATATATACATAGAGAGAGACATAGAGATATACATATATAGAGACATAGAGACAGACATAGATACATACATATATACATACATACATACATACATACATACATAGAGACGTAGAGACAGACATAGATACATACATAGAGACAGACATAGAAACATACATAGAGACAGACATAGAGAAACCCATAGAGATATACATTTATACACTCATAGAGACATAGAGACAGACATAGATACATACATACATGGAGACATAGAGATAGACATAAAGAAAGCCATAGAGATATACGTATATACATACATACATACATAGAGACAGACATAGAGACATATATAGATACAGACATAGAGACAGACATAGACTCAAACATAGAGACATACATAGATACAGACATATATACACACATAGAGACAGACATAGAGACATACATAGATACATACATATATACATACATAGATACATACATAGAGACATGCATAGATACATACATAGATACATACACAAAATGGTGAAAGACTGTTTGAATGTTTTGTTAGACGCAGGTGTGAAGCTATCCGACGTGACATTCGAACAGTTGTGTAATATCAATACTTGGTTGCAAGAAGCCGTTTCGAAACAGTGGCGAAACACTATGAAACATATGGTTCTGGCAGTAATGGAGGGTGACCTGTAAAGAACTTTCTTTTGTCTTGTACACGATTAAACTTTGCAAGACTCTGTATCAATGTCTAGTCTCTGGTTCTCGTAGTTACGGAGCGTGACATGTAAATACGTTTGTGTTGTTCACGAATAAACTGTGCAAACCTTATCTTGTGTCTTTACTTAACCAAACTAAGACCAACGACTTCCACGAATCAAACTTTGACTAGCGAGATGCACGAACCAATAATTAAAACAAACTTGTCTTACAAACGAAACACCAAACACTTAAATCAATGAGCGACAAGAACCAAACTTGTCGAACAAACGAAACACCAAACTTAACGGGTTGCTACATCAAATTCCACCAAAAGGGGGCAAATAGACGGTTTATCGCGTAATATTCCATCAATTTGACGGAATTCCATCGGAATAGACGGGTTACTGTGTGAGATTC
Source organism: Paraescarpia echinospica (assembly GCA_020002185.1). NCBI lineage: Eukaryota > Metazoa > Annelida > Polychaeta > Sabellida > Siboglinidae > Paraescarpia > Paraescarpia echinospica. The sequence continues at coordinate 8,299 of JAHLWY010002477.1, read as the reverse complement.
CATCAATTTGACGGAATTCCATCGGAATAGACGGGTTATCGCGTAAGATTCCATAAATTTGATGGAATTCCATCGAAATAGACGGGTTATCGCGTGAAATAGCCATTCCGTTCGACAAGTTCGACATTCCCGTTGCCATAGAAGGTGACCATGGAGTATACAAAGAAGATGGCGCTGGTTGATCCAGGTATTTTGGAAAACATTCAACCGCAACTTCCTTCGACTGCTAACCCTGTAGGGAGTGTTCTGAACGAGTCGACAATGAAATGCAAGGCATATTGGAACGAAGTGATATATGTTTCAATAATTGTTTGTTGACAACCGATTATGTATCACGAAATGACTTTTATTAAATTCGTGTTGGCGTGGTCGAACCGGAACTGAAACTGTGCATGCTCGCATCAAAGATTGTAAATACGATATGCAACTCTAAGAAATGTCACGTAACATAAACGTCAATATCGCCATCTGGCGACCAAATAGAATAACTACTTATTCTAACATCCCCTCTTTTTTTTAAAGGAGCATAATAAAAATGTTGGCTTTATGAGCCCATGGCAACATAACAACATAATGCAATCTAACACTAGAGTCAATTGGGCCAATATACTATAATGATCAGAGGTTACTAGCACATGATCAGGTTTGGACAACAGGGGGTTGGGGATGGTCTTCACTGGAACCCTGCTGGCTTTGTGACGACTCGCCCAGAGCGCGTTTTCACTGGCGAGACGACTTTCGCAGGAGACGCGGACACGCTCGGTGTGGGAGTTGGCATTTTCGGCGCGATGCTCGGCACGTCACGAGGTTCGTCTTCCGGTAGCGTCTTCTGTTTCCGTTCACGCGGCTGTTCGCGTGGTTGCTGTACGCGTGGCTGTAGTTCGCGTTGTTGTATGAGTGGTTGTCGTTCGAGTGGTTGTTGTTTGCGTTGTTGTACGAACTCGTGGGGCGCTGTGGCATCGTCTCGTAGATAGCGTCGATTGCGTCGGAGTATACGACCTTCGATCTCTACGATGTACGACCTGTCGTTACAGTCATCGACGACTGTGCCACGCGACCATTTGATCGGTTGGTGTTTCTTCAGCGACTGGACGAAGACTGGAGTGCCTTTCTGTAGTGGTCTCAGATCGCTGACACTTCGGTTGTAGTATCGCTGGCTCTGCATTTGTTTTGTAGTCTTACGTGAAATCGTTTGCTCGACCTCGGGTATCGCTGGTTTCAGCAGAGACTCCGCCTGTGGGACGACTGCTCGTGTGCGTCGATTCATCAAACGCTGTGCCGGACTGCTGACCATCTGACTCGTAGGAATATTGCGCCATTCCAGGAGTGCTTTCATCGGTCGAAAGATTTCGCTAGCAGCTGTTTTGCAATTTTGACAGCGGCCTCCGCCTTTCCATTCGACTGACTGTGATAGGGTGACGATAACGAATGTTCGAATTCCCAACTCTGCGCAAAGCGTTCAAACTCAGCGCTTATGAACTGTGGCCCACCATCGGAGTGGACTATGTTGGGAGATCCGTGACGTGCAAATTGCTCTTTACACGCCTCAATCGTAGTGACCGCTCGTTGATCATCTAGCTTCGCGATCTCGAAGAAATCGGAGTAGTAGTCGACGATTATGAGGTATGTGTCCTAACCGTGCGCGAAGAGATCCATTCCGACCTTAGCCCACGCTCGCGGTAGAATCGTGTGGCTACGAAGACTCTCTTTCTGTTGCGTAGGTCGTTCTCTGGAACACTCACTGCATCGCTCGACCGTCTGTTTTACGTCGTTTGTCATACCGTGCCAGTAGAGACTGTCTCTGGCTCTGCGTAGAGTCGACTCAATGCCTTGATGACTGGTGTGTAGTCTCACTAACATGTCATTCTGGAGTGACTTTGGGATGAACATACACTCTCCTTTGTACAAGATACCGTTGTGCCCAGCGATGACGTCTCGAAACGTCCAGTAGACTTTCAGGTCAGACGGTAACTGTGACCTGTCCTGTGGCCAGCCTGATGCGACCAGCACGAGTAGTTTCTGCAGAACCGGGTCGTCGGCTGTGGCCTGACGTATCGCGTCTACTCTCGGCTCGCTGATGTTGACGTACTCTCTGGGGTCGACTGTCTCGACTTCCTCAGCGATGGCGTTCTCCGTTGTCATCTGGAATATCTGCTCCTTCGTCAGCTCAACTGGTTGTCTACGTGTCGACGGCGCTCGCGACAGCATGTCTGCGACGAGTTGCTCACTTCCTGGCTTGTAGACGACTTTCATGTCGTAGCGCTGAAGTGCCATCATCATGCGTTGAAGTCTTTTCGGAGCCTCCAAGAGTGACTTTCGGAAGATCGTTTCTAGTGGCTTATGATCACTGTGAATCGTCACGTCTGGATGTCCATAGATATATTGGTCGTATTTGCGGCAGGCAAACACGATGGCAAGACATTCAAGCTCGATCGGTGTGTAGTTGCGTTCACTCGCTGTCAGTGAACGCGAAGCATAGGCGACTGGCTTCTCGTGTTGTAGAAGTGTCACTCCTAGCCCCTGCGTACTTGCGTCACATTGAAGTACCACCGGTTTCGTCACATCGCAGTACGAGAGAGAACGTTCTGCGGTTGCGATGTCCTTCACTCGCTCGAACGCTTCTTGTTGGTCTGGTCCCCACACGAACTCGGCGTCTTTCTGCCCAGGAACCGTCGTACTTGTTCGACGTCCATCGGCGTCGGCATATTCTTGATGTCGCACACTTTATCAGGATCGGGCTTGACCCCGTCCGGAGACAACACATGCCCGATGTACACGATCTCTTTCATGTGAAGCCTCATTTTGGATCTGTTCAATTTCAAGTTTTGTTCGCGAGCACGCTGTAGTAGCTTGATGAAGTTGCTGTCATGGTCTCTGCGGGCCTCCGCCTCTGTCTGACCACGACCGACGTTGAAATTCCTCCGGACTCGACGAGATACCAAATGGCATACGCAGCCATCTGTATTTTCCTGCCAGAGTCCAGAATGTCGTCAGGTAACTGCTTTCATCTGTCAGTTTCACCTGCAGGAATCCGTCTTTCGCGTCGACAAGCGAGAAGATTTTCGCATTCGTCAGCGTTGGCAGAAACTCTTCGATCGTAGGTAGCGAGAAGTGGTTGCGTCGAATCGCCTTGCTCTGGTCAGAGGGGTCGATGCATACTCGCACCGAGCCGTTCGCCTTACGTACTGCCAGACAGCTCGAAATCCACTGAGTCGGTGTCTCGACTTTCGCGATGACGCCCTGTGCCTCCAGTGCCTCGATCTTCTTTAGGAACTTCAGTACGTAAGCGACTTTCCGTGGTCGATTCTGTACGGGGCGACAGTTGTGTCAATCTCGGTGTTGTACTCACTCGGAAGACACCCAAGTCCGGTGAAGACATCCGCATACTCCGTTATGGCAGCATCGATGTCGTTTGTTCGATCCTCGACCAGGCTGACGTGTTCACTCACCGCGATCAGATCGAGTTTCAGACACGTGTCGAGGGACAGCAGTGTGGCGTGCCTCGTTTTGACGACTTCGAAGATCAATATCTCCTCACGCTGGTCGATTTCTCGGAGTTTTAGGGAACATCTACCCTTCGACGGCACCTGCGAACCATCGTACATCGTCAAGTTCGAGGTACTCGCGCGTAGTGGTGGTGAGCCCAGTAGTCGATAGTCGGTGACGCTGAGGACATTGCATGTTGCGGCGGTGTCGAATTGACATCTCAGTGCAGTAGGAGCTGAACGACTCTCCGATGATACGTTGATCGTTGCCATCAGACGTCTACCCTCCTTGTCCACTTGTATGCGTAGAATGCTGGAATCGCTGTCACCGTCGACGAGGTAGACACGCTTCGCCTTTGACTGTGCCTGCGGCGCTCGGCAACACTTGGCGTAGTGATGTTTCTTTTTACAGGCGTAGCACTCACTGCCGAATGCTGGACATTGTCTCGGCGGGTGCTCTGTGCCGCACTTCCCACACTTGTCCGCTTTGTTGCTCGACGTGTGAGTCGGTTGAGATCTCGGCCTACGTTTAGCCTTCTTCTGTCTCGTCTTGTAGACCGCCTGCACTTCCTCGTTCAGTTTGAGCTTCCGCATTTCGCCTTCCGTGTCCTCCGCTAGGCGACACAGGGTAATGGCTTTCTCCAGGTCTAGGTTCTTTGTTTCAAACAGACGCCGACGCGTCCGTTCTTGGTCTAACCCCAACGTTAGCGCGTGAAGAACCATGTCGTCCATCAGATCTCCAAACGCACATTCACGGACCTGCTTCTTTAGGGCCATAATGAAGTCATCAATAGAGCGATCGTTCTGCTTCATGGCGAGGAAGTGATGTCTGGATGCAAACACGCTCACTCTAGAACGGCAGAATTCATCAAACTTCGCGATGACGTCATCAAACGTTGGAACGCCTTCTAACGTGAAGTTGTCATAGATGTCATTCCTTTTGTCACCGATACAGCGTAGTAGAATCGCCGTTTTCGTCTTCGCGTTCGCGTCAGCTTTGTCACTGGCGTCGATGAACTGCGTGAACTGCTTTTTGAAACGCAGCCATTGCTTTGGCAGATTGTCGGACACGGGAAGCGGGTCGGGGAGAAGGAATCGTTCCATCACTTTTGTAGTCAAAATAGAACGGACTAACCTTCTTTCACCGCGACTTGACGTTCTCTGAGTTCCAATTCACCTCTAGTTCGCTCTTTCTGACACCATGTTTCAATAACTGTTTGTTGACAACCGATTATGTATCACGAAATTACTTTTATTAAATTCGTGTTGGCGTGGTCGAACCGGAACTGAAACTGCGCATGCTCGCATCAAAGATTGTAAATACGATATGCAACTCTAAGAAAAGTCACGTAACATAAACGTCAATAGCGCCATCTGGCGACCAAATAGAATAACTACTTATTCTAACGATATACACGAAAGGGAAACAGTTGTGTTGTATAACCAGGTATTGAGTCGGTACAACGATCTTTCCGACAAACGTATACAAGAACCCGTGCGTGAGGTCATTGAAAAATGTCCCACCAAAATCGAAAACAAAGTACAACCTGCTAACGAAAATGAAATCGTCGAAAAGTAGAGCATCGAAAACGAAATCATCGACAGCGTTCCAAAAACTATGAAGCAGAAAGCACGAAGACTCCTCGATAAAATGAAAGGTGCCGTAAGTTGGAACGATCGTGGCGAGATGATGTACAGAAACAAGGCGGTTCCCGGAAGTAATATCGTGGACCTTGTGAATGACGTGTTGAGGAAACAGAAGTCGTTTGAACCGGTGGGATGGGAAACCTTCGCTCGTGGTCTCAAGGACGTCAACATGCCAATGGATTTAGTTGGGAACTCAGATCGTTGGCTTTACATGCAGACAGCGTCCGTGGACGACCATATGTCAAAGGAAAAAAGCATTTCATTCGTCAGCGAACGTCATCGGAATCGTAGACGACCTGCATCGTCGCGGCGCACAGCTCATTCGGTGACACCTTTGCAAATCACACGTTGGGAACCTTATTAGCATTACCGATTTGGAATCTACAGGAACAGTGTTCAAGAGACATCATATGGGGAATATTCAAATAAAATCGTGTTTATGCTATGGATGAGTTTTTTTTTTTTTTTTAGGTTTCATAGTCATCAAGACACAACTAACTTTCCTTCATTTCACTGACAACAAAGTTGCACAGACGAAATACTAAACTTAGCCCAACACGTTGCACGAATTGAATGTTAAAGGATATGAAGTTTCCCCATGTTAAAGGATAGGCCATTTTCTCCATGTTAAATGATAGGCCATTTTTTTCCATTTTAAAGGATAGGAAGTTTCCCTATGTTAAAAGATAGGGCGTTTTCTCCATGATAAACGTCAACTCGATGTATCGTAAAGACATTCAACGACATTTTGAGTTTGATGTGCCAAACATCACATACCTTCATGTCAAGAGACGACCATCTGTTCGGATTCACGTCCAAAGAGGCGATCACAGGACTTTTAATGGAAAACATATGTATATGAAGCAGCCGTCTTTTCAACGTAACAATTCCATATTTTCAAATAGTGCGAGCGACCAGATACGATACGACCTTCTTGAGAGTCGAAAAACGAAAGACCAGAATCGTCGGAAGCACGGTATATACACTAGTTTTCGGCGTCATCTCATTTGCATAATCAATCAGACCGAACCTACATCACGTGACTTCATTAACACAAAAACTGTGCACGTTCATGAGACAGGCGACATCTGATGGCCCCAACGGATAGCAATGTAACTACTCCGAATAACGCCATCTACCGGCCATCACAAATCTCTATTCGTAGACACACTTCCGGAAATGGTGAAACCGTAGAGGCCGCCATGACAGATCGTCATGACATTCAAGTAATTTCCGGTTCGACGTTACTTCCGACGTAAAGGCCCCTAGTAGAGAACGCCATGACAATCAAGTAACTTCCGGTATGACATCACATCGGGCGTAGTGCCCCCTATTGGATAATCGGAGTACTAACCCACACGATGGCGTCCATCTACCGGCCATGATAGATCTCTATTCGTTGACACACTTCCGGAAATGGTGGAACCATAGAAGCCGCCATGACTGGTCGCCATGACATTCAAGTAACTTCCGGTGCGACGTCACTTCTATCTATCTATGCATCTATGTATGTGTGTATCTATGTATGTATCTATGTTTGTGTCTATGTCTGTCTCTATGTCTCTATGTCTGTCTCTATGTATGTATATATGTATATCTCTATGGCTTTCTCTATGTCTGTCTCTATGTCTCCATGTATGTATGTATCTATGTGTGTCTCTATGTCTCTATGTATATATGTATATCTCTATGGGTTTCTCTATGTCTGTCTCTATGTATGTTTCTATGTCTGTCTCTATGTATGTATCTATGTCTGTCTCTACGTCTCTATGTATGTATGTATGTATCTATGTCTGTCTCTATGTCTCTATGTATGTATATATGTATATCTCTATGGGTTTCTCTATGTCTGTCTATATGTATGTTTCTATGTCTGTCTCTATGTATGTATCTATGTCTGTCTCTATGTATGTATGTATCTATGTCTACTCTATGTCTCTATGTATGTATATCTCCATGTCTCTCTCTATGTATATATCTGTGTATGTATCTATGTTTGTATCTATGTATGTCTCTATGTCTCTATGTATGTATATATGTATATATGTATATCTTTATGGGTTTCTCTATATTTGTCTCTATGTATGTTTCTATGTCTGTTTCTATGTATGTATCTATGTCTGACTCTATGTCTCTAAGTATGTATCTATGTCTACTCTATGTCTCTCTCTATGTATATATCTATGTATGTATCTATGTATGCATCTATATATGTCTCTATGTATGTATCTATGTACATCTCTACGTCTGTCTCTACGTATATATCTAAGTATGTATCTATGTCTGTCTCTATGTCTCTATGTATAAATGTATGTATGTATGTATGTATGTATGTATCTATGTCTGTCTCTATGTCTCTATGTATGTATATCACTATGTCTCTCTCTATGTATATATCTATGTATGTCTCTATGTCTGTCTCTATGTATGTATTTTGTCTATGTATGTATGTATCTATGTCTGACTCTATTTATGTATCTATGTCTGTCTCTATGTATGTATCTATGTATGTCTCTATGTCTGTAGCTATGTCTGTCTCTATGTGCGTATATATGTTTGTATCTATGTATGTCTCTTAATATGTATCTATGTCTGTCTCTATGTCTCTATGTATGTATATCTCTACGTCTCTCTCTATGTATATATCTATGTATGTATCTATGTATGTATCTATGTATGTCTCTATGTATGTCTCTATGTTTGTAGCTATGTCTGTCTCTATGTGTTTATGTATGTTTGTATCTATGTATGTATCTTAGTATGTATCTATGTATGTCTCTATGTATGTATCTATGTACATATCTACGTCTGTCTCTATGTATATATATATGTATATATCTATGTATGTATCTATGTATGTCTCTATGTATGTATGTATATATGTATGTATGTCTCTATGTTTGTGTCTATGTCTCTATGTATGAATGTATGTATCTACGTCTGTCTCTATGTCTCTATGTATGTATACATATGTATATATCTATGTCTGTATCTATGTGTGTATCTATGGCTGTCTCTATGTATGTAGCTATGTATATCTCTATGTATGTATATATGTATGTCTCTATGTATGAATATATATATATATATATATATATATATATATATCTATGTCTGTATATATGTATGTCTCTATATATGTAGCTATGTATGTATCTATGTATGTC
>JAHLWY010002476.1:0-11943 GCA_020002185.1 Paraescarpia echinospica | reverse complement strand
TTTAACAATTAAACCAGCAGACCCCGTAGTGTGGTTGAATAAAGGAGGGGGTGTTTTTGAACTAGTTATTTATGGTTCCCAAAAACCTCCGCCTGCTCTCCCCGAGACCTCCAACTGCACCCCTCTTGAGGCTCCCAGAAACCTCCAGCTGCAGCCTCCCGAAACCCGTGCACACTTCTTGAAGTCCCCAGAAACGTCCAACTACATACTCACTGAGAAGAGCGGAACTCTTTTCCCACGAGCGGAACTCTTTTGCCCGAGCAGGGATGGGCGGGTGTATATGCACTCATCACACTCCAGCCTACGAGCATGAACACGTATTCGGACAAAGATATTGTAAACGCAATTTTGTGGCAGGGCGGCTGTAGGGTTTGTATAATAGGATGTTTGTTGGATCGGACAACGTGTGTGTATGAAGTTATTCTCATACCAATTGAGGTAGTTGATTAAAGGTCTGACAATGCATGATTTCTTTCCGATAGTTATGCTGAGAAGACGCATCTGATGGCAATTCTTTGATCTCGTTTTAAGTAGATTTTTTAAATGTGTATCTGTCTTGAAAAGTCACACTACCCTAACATGCGTGCGAGCGTGTATCTCACGCAGAATAGTGATGATGGTAATGTGAATGATGAGAGCGTGGTAGTGCAGTGGTTAGCACATCCGCCTGGCATGTTAACGCTGACAATTCAATACTCGGACCGGGCAGGCATGGCATATTTGTGTAAAAACCTGGCACTCAATATTAGTGTATCACCCGTGACTCGAAGATCACGTTAATGTCGGTCCTGTCTCAACGTGGGACGTAAAAGAACCTCTGAGGACAACAAGCAGCCTGGCGGTGACCAACCTTAGTGCCAGCATAGAAAGGTCGGCTTGGCGATAATGTTCTGAAAAAAGTTTACTGTTTCAATGGGATCTCATAAGACCATAACGTTCCAAACATAATATGTACAGACTAGTCAATTAATAGAACGTTGCCGAGTACTGGAAGGAACTAAAACAATGTTGTACGTGGCAAACATCGGATACTTGCGGTGCGCAATATCCCAGTTACTCGACCAGGAATAATGTGCGTGACAGCAACAGTAAAGAGACTCCAAATGGGTCTGGAGTGTTTGGAAAGCGAATGAAAGAACCGTAAATGTTTCTTGTCGTTCACGCTTTCATTGTTGAGGAAACTGTATATACCACATTTCTTCGAGAGCGTTCACACTGTGGCATGTTCCCTGATGAGGATGGGGCGTAACAGTTGAAATTAATATCTGACATCTCGGCCTCAGCCAGGCATTGACTTGAGTTTGACAGATCATTTTGTCAACATAAAGTTTGATACCTAACGTTTTTGTTAAGCAAACATTTCCAGATGGCGTTTACAACTACCATTAGTACAAACATTTGCAGGAAGATCTCTAACAGAGAAATACGGGTAAACATCTTTATCTACTTTTATTGAATATAATTGATACAACTTTACAAGTTGTTGTCAATGTTGTTCTGTACAAATGTAATGAAAGAGCAGTGTAAGACTGTCAAATTATAACCTTTCCCATTTTATGTAGGGTGAAATACTAATAGCCCAGAAATAGGTATAGTCCAGCGCTAAGGGTCTTAGCCAGAGACCCGTCTGCCTGTTTTCAGACTTCAAGACTGGCCAATAGGGGTACTTACAACTGATAATGGGAGTCTCCTGACCTTATCTATTACTTGCGTTATTCGTTATATATGTATCGTATTTATAGGTCAAATAAATTGATTCTGAGTTCTGATAAAACTGGGGGAATTTAGAGAGGCCAGTTGGCCAGTATTTTAACTAGTCTAATAGTTACATGTCTAGGGGCCCACATTAATGACTATCATTGGCACAGATGGTAGTAAACAAATCGAGTGGATCAGTATTAATTAAATAAATGGCTCAAACGATGCAAGTTTGTCATTGTCATTGAAAATTCTAATGCATGTTACTGATGTGAATGGCTTTCACGCAAGTCGTTTGTATGCAAAAAGGCACATTTTTGATTAATTCAAGACTGGCAAAACATAATTTCTAGCTATAGACATGCCAACACCCGACTTGGGATGTTATTATCAGGACATTTCTCCCAACTAGGGACATAGGTTAATGTGTGCTTGATTCATAGTTTATTTCATACCCACTAGCAGCCTTGGTTAGGGAATAGATGTGACACGGAACCTTGTCACAACTTTCAGACTGCTTTGGTTGCCTATAAAGCACTAACGGTTTTTGTGTGTATTCCGTGGTACAATATGTTCAAGTTGCTGCAAAGAATGAGGAAATGTTATCCAAATAATTTATGACACAATTTTGAGATGACCCCAGTACTTGGAAAATAAAATAAATGACATCGATTTGAGATAGCCCTGTGCTTGGAGAATAACATAAATGACATGACATTTGACATTTTGAGATAGCCCTTGTACTTGAGGATAACATAAATGACAACATTTTGAGATGGTCCCTGTACTTTGATAATAACATAAATGACACCATTTTGAGATGGTCCCTATACTTGGAGAATAACAAATAACACCATTTTGAGATGATCCCTGTACTTGGAGAATAATATAAATTACAACATTTTGAGATGGTCACTGTAGTTGGAGAATAGCATGTTTCCTTATGTTTACCAGGATAGATTGGTGGTGGGGTTCCAGCGATCCCTGCAAGTTACACCCACCATGATTCGACGGCTTGGCCTTGAAAAGGATCTGGAGGTTTGTTTGTTTGAACCCGACGTTGTGTAATTCTTACTTGCAACGGTCGACTATGTTCGCCTTATTAATTAATGTTCATGTTTTTTTAATTATATCATTTGTTTATTTTTTCTTGTTTATTTTATTCTTTACATATGAATCTATAATCAATTATATAGTGCATTAGATAAGAATTATATATTATTATGTTCAATTTACTAAACATTTCCACCTAGTTCTTCAAGAATGCAAAGTCAGCCAAGTGATAAAGTATGAAAACAAAATATAGGAATGTGTTTGCAATGCTGAAGCAGAATTTATTAGAATGTAATAAAAACAGTGAGGATTCTAAAACAAACAATTAATGAATTTGATTTTGTATATCTTTGATTCGAGATTTATTTTTTTAATCTGACCATTTTGGTGAACAATTAATTGTGCCAGATATACACTGTATTCTGTTGATAGGAATACTTATTTTGACTTTGCATTATTTGCACTAAATCTGCCTTGCTGCAATCCAGATTTGTTGCTTTCCTAAATTAACAAATCAAGTCAGATGTTTCAATTCAAATAATGATTAAAATATATGCGCGTGACTCATTAAAGCAAAGGGCGATTATTAACTATTAACACATTACCGATCTGAATACCAGTCAACCTGATTTGTGAGGGGCTTTTGTGTAGAGTAAAAAATGTTACTCTGTTAGTAAAATAGTATGTTTGAGAATATTGGTTTATGTATTTTAATCTGAAAGTGAAACTGTTTTTCCAGGGTCACAGTGGTTGTGTGAACTGTTTAGAATGGAACGCAGATGGAAGGTATGTAAGTTTTCCATGTTTAATAACATTCTTCAGCTGCACATTGTATGCTTTAATAAGATTAGTTTGCAACTTGACTGTTTCATCACAAATAATCTAACATAATTATGCTGTGTGCACGTGTTGGTGACGTTGATTTACCATGATTCCCCAGTTATGAGACACATCGACGTCAGTTGTGCCGATCCAACATATTGAGTTGGTTCGACTGAAGCCAACTGACAATCTTGAACAGCCGATACAATATATACATATGATATGATACATATTGTGTTATGTGGGTCACGATACAAATTAACAGTTCCCTTTGCACGATCACCTGACATGTAGTTGTGAATTGCCTTACCAGTTTGGTCAGTCACAAGACTGTAATTTGACAATCGTACACATTTGAGAGAGTTGTGTGGGGTGTTGTTCAGTTGAGTTAGTTAGGAAACACAGTCCCAAACCATAATGTAAGGGTGGCATCATTGCCTGGCCTTGGAGACAGTTGATTAAAAAAATGGTGAATTCCTAAATAAGATTCATATGTTTGATTGTTGGTGTTAGATCAGTAAATAAATAAAATTACAAAATAAAATTGAAAAGCATGTTTATGAACATTGTTTTTGTGAGGCACAAATTTACCTCCTGATCTGTTTGCCAACTATCACCACTGTCGACAGTTCAATGTACTGTCGGCAATAACTATCAATAGTCAAACTTACATTGATGGTACAAGTTTGCCATGTTGACTCTCACAATGCATCGATAGTTCAATGTACTGTCGGCAATAACTATCAATAGTCAAACTTACATTGATGGTACAAGTTTGCCACGTTGACTCTCACAATGCATCGATAGTTCAATGTACTGTCGGCAATAACTATCAATAGTCAAACTTACATTGATGGTACAAGTTTGCCACGTTGACTCTCACAATGCATCGATAGTTCAATGTACTATCGGCAATAACTATCAATAGTCAAACTTACATTGATGGTACAAGTTTGCCACGTTGACTCTCACAATGCATCGATAGTTCAATGTACTGTCGGCAATAACTGTCAATAGTCAAACTTACATTGATGGTACAAGTTTGCCACGTTGACTCTCACAATGCATCGATAGTTCAATGTACTATCGGCAATAACTATCAATAGTCAAACTTACATTGATGGTACAAGTTTGCCACGTTGACTCTCACAATGCATCGATAGTTCAATGTACTGTCGGCAATAACTATCAATAGTCAAACTTACATTGATGGTACAAGTTTGCCACGTTGACTCTCACAATGCATCAATAGTTCAATGTACTGTCGGCAATAACTATCAATAGTCAAACTTACATTGATTTTAACAAGATTTAACAAGATTGCCATCCAGAGAATTTACTCTAGATGGCAGGTGGACAAGGAAGCCCTTTGGCTTATCGAGAGTCCAACCCTTTTATCTACATATATCCAGCCCTTCTGAGGTATGTGTCGATTTTATTTTTAAACATATTCATACTACTAGCACCCACACAATCATCAGATAATCTGTTCCATTCATTCACAGTCCTTTGTGAAAATGAGAACTTTCTCACGTCTAATCTACACTGCTCCTTTACTAATGTAACTTCATGTCCTCTAGTCTTTCTATCTTTCTTAACTGAAAAAAACATATTTCTATCAATATTTTCATAACCATTCAATATTTTAAACACTTCTATCTGATCTCCTCTCAATCTCCTGGTCTCTAGTGTTGTTAAACCACATTCTTTTAGGCGTTTTTCATAACTAAGATCCCTCAGTTTTGGTATCATTTTAGTCGCTCTCCTCTGTACTCTTTCTAGCATATCTATGTCCTTCTTGCAGTATGGCCTCCACGCTTGTATACAATATTCTAAATGAGGCCTAACTATTGTTTTGTACAGCGGTATTATTAGTTCTTTTTCTTTATATGCTATATTTCACCTAATCAATCCAAGGATTTGATTTCCTTTTGAAGCTGCAATTCCACACTGCTCTGAAACCTTCATGTCAGCACTAATTGTCAGCCCTAAGTCTTTTTCTTTTACAGTAGTACTTAGTACAGTTCCCCCCATTGTATATTCTACATATTTGTTCCCATGTCCTGTGTGAAGGCATTTACATTTCCCAAAATTGAACAACATTTGCCACTTTTCAGACCATTTGATCAACCTGTCAAGATCATCTTGTAAATGCTGTCTATCTCCATCACTTTTAATCCTTCTAAACACTTTTGTATCATCTGCAAATTTCAACACCTTGCTAGCTATATCATCGTCCAAATCGTTTATATATATTAAGAATAATATAGGTCCCAGTACTGATCCCTGTGGAACCCCACTCAAAACGGATTTCCAGTTTGAAGCCTCCCCATCAACAACTACCCATTGTCTTCTGTCAATCAGCCATTTTTCTATCCAGTTAATTATACCATTTCCTATGCCATGGGCTTTTAGTTTAAGCAGTAATCTCTGATGTGGCACTTTGTCGAAAGCTTTTTGAAAATCTAAGTAGATGATATCTACTGGTGATCCATCATCTACCCACTTAGTGATATCTTCCAAAAAACACAACATATTTGTTAAGCATGACCTCGCTTTTAGAAACCCATGTTGAGATGGGTTTATCAAGTTATGTTTAACAAGAAAATCCACCATGTGATCTTTAATTAGTCTTTCTAATAATTTACAAATCACCGATGTTAAACTAACTGGTCTATAATTATTTGACTTGTTTCTCGAACCTTTTTTAAATAACGGTATAATGTTTGCTTCTTTCCATTCTAAAGGAACCACTCCCTCTTCTAATAACAAGTTGAAAACTGTTGCAAGCGGTATGCTAATTTGTTCTACAATTTCCAATAGTAGTTTGGGTGGAATACCATCCACTCCAGGTGATTTATTATCCTTCATAGCCCTAATTTTCTTAGCTACCATTTCTGGGGTTACAATTAACTGTCTTAAATAGTCTGATTCTGCCCCCTTGAACTTAGCCTCTGGTACTGGCAGTGAACTAGTGTCTTCTCTGGTAAACACTGAACTAAAATACTCATTTAGGTCTTCTGCCATTAAGAATCCTTCTGATATTATATTTCCAGCACTATCTTCTAGAGGACCCGACCTTATCCTGAACTTTCTGTTTGCTTCGAACATGCGCATAAAACTCTTGCTGTCATGTTTTATATATTACAAGCTAATTTATGTTCATGGCTTCTCTTTTGAATTTCTAATTTCAGCTGTAGCTTGGTTTAGTGCTTCTTTATAAATGTTGTAGTCTTAGTCATTGCCAGTACGTCTATATGACTTCCACATCATTTGTTTATACTTAATTTTTCTAATGGCTTCTTTCGATAAGTATTTCTTTCTGGTCCGTTTCCCTTGATTTTTGAAGGGAACAAATTTATCTACGATGCACTCTATTTCATTCTTTAAGATATTCCAGCATTCTGTTGCTGTCTTATTCTTCAGTGTATTATTCCAGTCTATCTTTGCTAAATATTTCCTCATTTCCTTATATCTTCCTTTGTGGAATTTTCTCCTGAACTGCTTTTTATTATTTCTTTCTGATTTTACTTTGATGGTAAAATGTATCTAGTTGTGATCACTACTTCCCAGAGGCTCACATAATTTAACATTGTCAACTAATTCATTCTGTGAGGACAAAACTAAGTCTAACACATTCTCTCCCCTGGTTGGTTCTAGCACATGTTGAGAAAGGAAACTATCTTGTACTAAAACTAAAAACTTGTGGTCCTCACTACCCATACTCTGTAGAGATTTCCATTTTATATGCCCATGGTTAAAATCCCCTATAATAACACAGTCCCGTTGGCTCACTTCCCTTATACCGTTTTGTACTTTTTCATTCTCTTCTATGCTTATGTTTGGACTTCAGTAAACTAACCCAACCGTTAACGTTGAGTTTCCTGTAACTATGTTACACCAAACAGCTTCTTCGCAATCCGCTTCTCTTTCTAATTTTATTTCATCAGCCTAAAAAAATTCTTTACTATATAAAATAACTCCACCTCCCTTCTTCCTATTCTATCTTCCCTAAACATTACATATCCTGTTGTCAGTCCCAATTCCGTATCTGATATATCGGTGGTGGCCCATGATTCGGTTATACCGGCTATGTGGGAGGGACAATATCTCTACCATAATGTTTTAGTTCATATCTTTTCATTGCTCCTTGCATTTCTCTCTAAACAAACACATTTATACCCAGCTTCAGAACAGTTTTCCACACCGTTATTTTGCTGATTCAGTTTTGTGCTGTTCTTTCTTTTATTCTTATGCCTGCATTTTCAGGCTTTTCTGTGAGTCCCCCTGCAAATCTACTTTAAATAGATGCAACCTGTCCTAATTGTCAATATATATCGTTAGTGACTCTTGGAGTATCACTGCTGCCCCCTTTCCACTTAGATGGAGGCCATCTCTCATGTACATATCTTCTCTTCCAACAAAGTACCCCCATAAATCTATGAATCCCACGCCCTCTTCTTCACACATCTGCTCAACTAGTGTTGATCGCCATCCTCTTACAGTTTCTGTATGATGCCCCCCTTCCTCCCATTACTGGCAAAATTCCTGAGAGAACAACCTGTTCCACTCTTGTCTTCTTTAGCTTCCTTACTAGATGTCTGTACTTCTGAACTATCCCAGTTGTTCCCTCCTTGTCTGCATTGTTTGTCCCAACGTATACTAGTATAGACCCTCCCTTGCCATGCCCCAATACCTTCTCTACCCTTTCGGTCACATGCTCTATCCTAGCTCCCGGTAGACATACAACAACGTCCTTCCCCTCGCATATAGTCTTGTCTGTTTTTCTCAGAATTGAATCGCCCATAAACACTCTCTCTCTTCTCCTTGCCCCCTCAATCACTGCCTTGAGTAGCTCCCTCCGGTTTGTAGATGTCTGTTGTTGTCTTTCCTCTTTGTCGTCTTCTCTCTCCTGTCACATTCCTCCTTCTTTCCTGTCATGTTTTCTCTCTCTCTTGTCCCTTCTCCTCCTGCCACATCTCTCTTCTAGCATTTACTCTCTCTCTTCCTTTCTTCTGTCCCTTCTTCTTTCTTTCCTCCCATCACATTTTCTCTCTCCCTCTCCTGTCCCTTTCCCTGGCTTTCACTCCTCCTCCTCTTCCGGTAACTTTCTCCCCTGCTCACCTTCTCACGCCTGCTCTCATGTTTCTGTTTTTCCTGAACACCTCATGTCTCCATCAGTCTTCTGTCCTCAGTCTTACTAACTGCCTCTCTGTGGTATCTACCTCTCTTCACCACCTGTATCGCTGTCGTGTCTCTCCTCGTTCTCTACAGTCTGACTACCTGCTGATCTATCCCCACTGGCCCGTTTTCTTTTCCTCTGCCAAACACTTTCCTCCGTCCCTCTGTTTTCTCAATGTCTTGTTCCTTCACACCGGTCACCTTCCTTCCTCTCAGTCTCCTTTCTTCAGTCTCCGTGTCACAACTCTGCTCCTTCCGTGTTGTAGAATTCTCAACTCTCTCCGCGCCATCCCTCTCTGCTCCATCTATTTCTATGTTGAGGCTCGCCTCCATCTCTCGGCATCTATGTCCGTCGACTTACACACCCTCCTCCTCCCCTTCACTCAGATATTCCACCCTGCACCCCATACACTGAAATGTGAATCCGTCATCTTGGTCTCTGCCCATGATCTTTGACAGCAGACAACGCAAAATCCACCCAGCTCTGGCAGTCGTTGCAAACCAGGGTGTCGTTTTGCCATGAGTTGCTGCTCAGGCAGCCATCAGAATAAATCTTATGTAAAATTGCCATTAAATAACATGTGACACACACACACACACACACACACACACACACACACACACACACACACTGTGTGTTTTATATTGTTGGTGTATAACATTTCTTTATTCTTGCAGACATGAATGTCGTGGCGACTTTGGTGGCAGAATGTCCTACGAGACCGCTGTCTGGAGATTTAAAAGACATCGCTGTAGCTGAGCCGTCCAGTGGAAGTGGTAAGTCTGTTCTGAATAAAACTTATTAAATTCTTCAATATATCTGACACACAGAGAGACACTCTGTCATAGAGACACTCATTCTGTACACTGTATGAAATCTTGCGTAAAATTACATGTTATTAAATAACATGTGACACACACACACACACACACACACACACACACACACACACACACACACTGTGTGTTTTATATTGTTGGTGTATAACATTTCTTTATTCTTGCAGACATGAATGTCGTGGCGACTTTGGTGGCAGAATGTCCTCCGAGACCGCTGTCTGGAGATTTAAAAGACATCGCTGTAGCTGAGCCGTCCAGTGGAAGTGGTAAGTCTGTTCTGAATAAAACTTATTAAATTCTTCAATATATCTGACACACAGAGAGACACTCTGTCATAGAGACACTCATTCTGTACACTGTATGAAATCTTGCGTAAAATTACATGTTATTAAATAACATGTGACACACACACACACACACACACACACACACACACACACACTGTGTGTTTTATATTGTTGGTGTATAACATTTCTTTATTCTTGCAGACATGAATGTCGTGGCGACTTTGGTGGCAGAATGTCCTACGAGACCGCTGTCTGGAGATTTAAAAGACATCGCTGTAGCTGAGCCGTCCAGTGGAAGTGGTAAGTCTGTTCTGAATAAAACTTATTAAATTCTTCAATATATCTGACACACAGAGAGACACTCTGTCATAGAGACACTCATTCTGTACACTGTATGAAATCTTGCGTAAAATTACATGTTATTAAATAACATGTGACACACACACACACACACACACACACACACACTGTGTGTTTTATATTGTTGGTGTATAACATTTCTTTATTCTTGCAGACATGAATGTCGTGGCGACTTTGGTGGCAGAATGTCCTACGAGACCGCTGTCTGGAGATTTAAAAGACATCGCTGTAGCTGAGCCGTCCAGTGGAAGTGGTAAGTCTGTTCTGAATAAAACTTATTAAATTCTTCAATATATCTGACACACAGAGAGACACTCTGTCATAGAGAGACACTCCACTTGCACACTGTAAGGAAATCTTGCGTAAAATTACATGTTATTAAATAACATGTGACACACACACACACACACACACACACACACACACACACACACTGTGTGTTTTATATTGTTGGTGTATAACATTTCTTTATTCTTGCAGACATGAATGTCGTGGCGACTTTGGTGGCAGAATGTCCTCCGAGACCGCTGTCTGGAGATTTAAAAGACATCGCTGTAGCTGAGCCGTCCAATGGAAGTGGTAAGTCTGTTCTGAATAAAACTTATTAAATTCTTCAATATATCTGACACACAGAGAGACACTCTGTCATAGAGACACTCATTCTGTACACTGTATGAAATCTTGCGTAAAATTACATGTTATTAAATAACATGTGACACACACACACACACACACACACACACACACACACACACACTGTGTGTTTTATATTGTTGGTGTATAACATTTCTTTATTCTTGCAGACATGAATGTCGTGGCGACTTTGGTGGCAGAATGTCCTCCGAGACCGCTGTCTGGAGATTTAAAAGACATCGCTGTAGCTGAGCCGTCCAATGGAAGTGGTAAGTCTGTTCTGAATAAAACTTATTAAATTCTTCAATATATCTGACACACAGAGAGACACTCTGTCATAGAGACACTCATTCTGTACACTGTATGAAATCTTGCGTAAAATTACATGTTATTAAATAACATGTGACACACACACACACACACACACACACACACACACACTGTGTGTTTTATATTGTTGGTGTATAACATTTCTTTATTCTTGCAGACATGAATGTCGTGGCGACTTTGGTGGCAGAATGTCCTACGAGACCGCTGTCTGGAGATTTAAAAGACATCGCTGTAGCTGAGCCGTCCAGTGGAAGTGGTAAGTCTGTTCTGAATAAAACTTATTAAATTCTTCAATATATCTGACACACAGAGAGACACTCTGTCATAGAGACACTCATTCTGTACACTGTATGAAATCTTGCGTAAAATTACATGTTATTAAATAACATGTGACACACACACACACACACACACACACACACACTGTGTGTTTTATATTGTTGGTGTATAACATTTCTTTATTCTTGCAGACATGAATGTCGTGGCGACTTTGGTGGCAGAATGTCCTACGAGACCGCTGTCTGGAGATTTAAAAGACATCGCTGTAGCTGAGCCGTCCAATGGAAGTGGTAAGTCTGTTCTGAATAAAACTTATTAAATTCTTCAATATATCTGACACACAGAGAGACACTCTGTCATAGAGACACTCATTCTGTACACTGTATGAAATCTTGCGTAAAATTACATGTTATTAAATAACATGTGACACACACACACACACACACACACACACACACAC
>JAHLWY010002475.1:0-11961 GCA_020002185.1 Paraescarpia echinospica | reverse complement strand
GGGGATACTGTTCACTCTATGAGAGCCATTGTTGGTGTACGGGGATACTGTTCACTGTGTCAGAGTCACTGTTGGTGTACGGGGATACTGTTCACTCTATGAGAGCCGTTGTTGGTGTACGGGGATACTGTTCACTGTGTCAGAGTCACTGTTAGTGTACGGGGATACTGTTCACTCTATCAGAGCCATTGTTGGTGTACGGGGATACAGTTCAATGTGTAAGAGTCAATGTTGGTGTACGGGGATACTATTCACTGTAAGTTTCATTGTTGGTGAACGGGAATACTGTTCACTCTGTAAGATTCTTTGTTGGTTTACGGGGATAATGTTCACTGTGTAAGAGTCAATGTTGGTGTTTGGATAAACTTTTCACTGTGTGAGAGTCATTGTTGGTGAACGGGGATACTGTTCACCCTGTAAGAGTCTTTGTTGGTGTACAGGGATACAGTTCAATGTGTAAGAGTCACTGTTGGTGTACGGGAATACTATTCACTGTAAGTGTCATTGTTGGTGAACGGGAATACTGTTCACTCTGTAACATTCTTTGTTAGTGTACGGGGATTCTATTCACTGTGTGAGAGCCGTTGTTGATGTACAGAGATACTGTTAATGGTGTAAGTGTCATTGTTGGTGTACGCGGATACTGTTCACTGTGTGATAGGCATTGTTGGTGTACTATTATAATGTTCCCTATTTTAGAGTCATTGTTGGTGTACGGGGATTCTGATCAAAGTGTGAGAGCCATTGTTGAGGTACAGTTCAATGTGTATGTGTCATTGATGGTGTACAAGGATACTGTTCACAGTGTAAGAGTCACTGTTCGTGTATGGAGATACTATTCACTGTATGTGTCATTGTTCGTGTACGGGGATACTTTTCTATATGTAAGTGTCATTGACGGTTTAAATGGATACTTTTCACTGTGTGACAGTCATTTTTGTAGTACGGGGATACTGTTCACTATGAATTTGTCATTGATGGTGTACAAGGATACAGTTCACTGTGTCAGAATCATTGTTGTTGTACCTGGATACTGTTCACGGTACCAGAGTCATTGTTGGTGTACGTTCAAAGTGTTCACTGTGTGAGAGTCATTGTTGGTATTATTGGATACTGTTCACTGTGTATGTGTCATTGATGGTGTTCAAGGATACTGCTCAATGTGTGAGAGTCATTGTTGTTGTACGGGGATACTGTTCACTCTGTAAGAATCTTTGTTGGTGTACGGGGATACTGTTCACTGTGTAAGAGTCATTGTTGGTGTAGGGGGATACTGTTCACTCTATGAGAGTCATTTTTGGTGTACGGGGATACAGTTCAATGTGTAAGAGTCACTGTTGGTGTACGGGGATACTATTCACTGTAAGTGTCATTGTTGGTGAACGGGAATACTGTTCACTCTGTAAGATTCTTTGTTGGTTTACGGGGATAATGTTCACTGTGTAAGAGTCAATGTTGGTGTTTGGATAAACTTTTTACTGTGTGAGAGTCAATGTTGGTGAACGGGGATACTGTTCACCCTGTAAGAGTCTTTGTTGGTGTACGGGGATACAGTTCACTGTGTGAGAGTCATTGTTGGTGTACGCGGATACTGTTCACTGTGTGATAGGCATTGTTGGTGTTCTATCATAATGGGAACTATTTTAGAGTATTTATTGGTGTAAGGGGATTCTGTGCACTGTGTGAGGGCCATTTTTGGTGTACTGGAATACAGTTCAATGTGTAAGTTTCATTGGTGGTGTACAAGGATACTTTTCACTGTGTGAGAGTCATTGTTGGTGTACGGGGATATTGTTCACTCTGTGGTAGTCATCGTTGGTGTACGGTGATACTGGTGACTATTTGAGAGTCATTCTTTGTGTACGGGGATACTGTTCACTGTGTGAATGTTAATTTTGGTGTACGGGAATACTGTTCACTGTGTGAGAGTCATTGTTGGTGAACGGGGATATTGTTCACTGTATAAGATTCATTGTTGGTGTTCGTGGATACGGTTTACTGAGTGAGAGTCATTGTTTGTGTACGAGGATACTTTTCACTGTGTAAGAGTCTTTGTTTGAGTACGGGGATACTGTTCACAGTGTGAGAGTCTTTGTTGATGTACGGGGATACTGTTCACTGTGTGAGAGTCTTTGTTGGTGTACGAGGATACTGTTCACTGTGTGAGAGTCTTTGTTGATGTACGGGGATACTGTTCACTGTGTGAGAGTCTTTGTTGGTGTACGGGGATACTGTTCACTGTGTGAGAGCCTTTGTTGGTGTAGGGGGATACTGTTCACTGTGTGAGAGTCTTTGTTGGTGTACGGGGATACTGTTCACTGTGTAAGAGTCAATGTTGGTGTACGGGGATACTGTTCACTGTGTAAGAGTCATTGTTGGTGTAGGGGGATACTGTTCAATGTGTGAGAGTCATTGTTGGTGTAGGGGGATACTGTTCACTGTGTAAGAGTCTTTGTTGGTGTACGGGGTTACTTTTCACTGTGTAAGAGTCTTTGTTGATGTAGGGGGATACTGTTCACTGTGAAGAGTCATTGTTGGTGTACGGGAATAATGTTCACTGTGTAAGAGTCATTGTTGGTGTACGGGGATACAGTTCACTGTGTAAGATTCATTGTTGGTGTTAGGGAATAATGTTCACTATATAAGAGTCATTGTTGGTGTACGGGGATACTGTTCACTGTGTAAGAGTCATTGTTGGTGTACGGGGATACTGTTCACTGTGTAAGAGTCATTGTTGGTGTATGGGGATACTGTTCACTGTTTAAGAGCCATTTTTGGGTGTACGATACTGATCAATAATAGAATGTAATTTTTTGTGTACAAGTTTACTGTTCACTGTGTGAGTCATTGTTGGTGTACGCGGATACTGTTCACTGTGTGAGAGTCATTGTTGGTGTACGCGGATACTGTTCACTGTGTGATAGGCATTGTTGGTGTTCTATTATAATGGTCACTATTTTAGAGTAATTATTGGTGTACAGGGATTCTGTGCACTGTGTGAGGGCCATTTTTGGTGTACTGGGATACAGTTCAATGTGTAAGTTTCATTGGTGGTGTACAAGGATACTTTTCACTGTGTGAGAGTCATTATTGGTGTACGGGGATATTGTTCACTCTGTGGTAGTCATCGTTGGTGTACGGTGATACTTGTGACTATTTGAGAGTCATTCTTGGTGTACGGGGATTCTGTTTACTGTGTGAATGTTAATTTTGGTGTAAGGGAATACTGTTCACTGTGTGAGAGTCATTGTTGGTGAACGGGGATATTGTCCACTGTGTAAGATTCATTGTTGGTGTTCGTGGATACGGTTTACTGAGTGAGAGTCATTGTTTGTGTACGAGGATACTGTTCACTGTGTAAAAGTCTTTGTTTGAGTACGGGGATACTGTTCACTGTGTAAGAGTCTTTGTTGATGTACGGGGATACTGTTCACTGTGTGAGAGTCTTTGTTGATGTACGGGGATACTGTTCACTGTGTGAGTCTTTGTTGATGTACGGGGATACTGTTCACTGTGTGAGAGTCTTTGTTGGTGTACGGGGATACTGTTCACTGTGTGAGAGTCTTTGTTGATGTACGGGGATACTGTTCACTGTGTGAGAGTCAATGTTGGTTTGCGGGGATAATGTTCACTGTGTAAGAGTCAATGTTGGTGTTTGCATAAACTTTTCACTGTGTGAGAGTCATTGTTGGTGAACAGGGATACTGTTCACCCTGTAAGAGTCTTTGTTGGTGTACGGGGATACTGTTCACTGTGTCAGAGTCACTGTTAGTGTACGGGGATACTGTTCACTCTATGAGAGCCATTGTTGGTGTACGGGGATACTGTTCACTGTGTCAGTGTCACTGTTAGTGTACGGGGATACTGTTCACTCTATGAGAGCCATTGTTGGTGTACGGGGATACTGTTCACTGTGTCAGAGTCACTGTTAGTGTACGGGGATACTGTTCACTCTATGAGAGCCGTTGTTGGTGTACGGGGATACTGTTCACTGTGTCAGAGTCACTGTTAGTGTACGGGGATACTGTTCACTCTATCAGAGCTATTGTTGGTGTACTGGGATACAGTTCAATGTGTAAGAGTCAATGTTGGTGTACGGGGATAATATTCACTGTAAGTTTCATTGTTGGTGAACGGGAATACTGTTCACTCAGTAAGATTCTTTGTTGGTTTACGGGGATAATGTTCACTGTGTAAGAGTCAATGTTGGTGTTTGGATAAACTTTTCAATGTGTGAGAGTCATTGTTGGTGAACGGGGATACTGTTCACCCTGTAAGAGTCTTTGTTGGTGTACGGGGATACAGTTCAATGTGTAAGAGTCACTGTTGGTGTACGGGAATACTATTCACTGTAAGTGTCATTGTTGGTGAACGGGAATACTGTTCACTCTGTAACATTCTTTGTTAGTGTACGGGGATTCTGTTCACTGTGTGAGAGCCCTTGTTGATGTACAGAGATACTGTTAATGGTGTAAGTGTCATTGTTTGTGTAGGCGAATACTGTTCACTGTGTGATAGGCATTGTTGGTGTACTATTATAATGTTCCCTATTTTAGAGTCATTGTTGGTGTACGGGGATTCTGATCAAAGTGTGAGAGCCATTGTTGATGTACAGTTCAATGTGTATGTGTCATTGATGGTGTACAAGGATAGTGTTCACAGTGTAAGAGTCACTGTTCGTGTATGCAGATACTATTCACTGTATGTGTCATTGTTCGTGTACGGGGATACTTTTCTATGTGTAAGTGTCATTGACGGTTTAAATGGATACTTTTCACTGTGTGACAGTCATTTTTGTAGTACGGGGATACTGCTCACTATGAATTTGTCATTGATGGTGTACAAGGATACAGTTCACTGTGTCAGAATCATTGTTGTTGTACATGGATACTGTTCACGGTACCAGAGTCATTGTTGGTGTACGTTCAAACTGTTCACTGTGTGAGAGTCATTGTTGGTATTATTGGATACTGTTCAATGTGTATGTGTCACTGATGGTGTTCAAGGATACTGCTCAATGTGTGAGAGTCATTGTTGTTGTACGGGGATACTGTTCACTCTGTAAGAATCTATGTTGGTGTACAAGGATACAGTTCACTGTGTCAGAATCACTGCTGTTGTACCTGGATACTGTTCACGGTACCAGAGTCATTGTTGGTGTACGGGGATACTGTTTTCTGTGTGAGAGTCATTGTTGGTGGACGGGGATACTGTTCACTCTGTAAGAATCTTTGTTGGTGTACGGGGATACTGTTCACTGTGTAAGAGTCATTGTTGGTGTAGGGGGATACTGTTCACTGTGTGAGGTTCATTTTTGGTGTCCGGGGATACTGTTCACTGTGTAAGAGTCATTGTTGGTGTAGGGGGATACTGTTCACTGTGTAAGAGTCGTTGTTGGTGTAGGGGGATATTATTCACTGTGTAAGAGCCTTTGTTTGTGTACGGGGATACTGTTCACTGTGTGAGAGTCTTTGTTGGTGTACGGGGATACTGTTCACTATGTGAAAGTCTTTGTTGGTGTGCGGGGATACTGTTCACTGTGTAAGAGTCATTGTTGGTGTACGGGGATTCTGTTCACTGTGTAAGAGTCATTGTTGGTGTAGGGGGATACTGTTCACTGTTTGAGAGCGATTGTTGGGTATACAGGGATACTGTTCAATGATAGAATGTAATTTTTGGTGTATAAGTTTACTGTTCACTGTGTGAGAGTCATTGTTGGTGTACGCTGATACTGTTCACTGTGTGATAGGCATTGTTTGTGTACGCGGATACTGTTCACTGTGTGAGAGTCATTGTTGGTGTACGCGGATACTGTTCACTGTGTGATAGGCATTGTTGGTGTTCTATCATAATGGTCACTATTTTAGAGTAATTATTGGTGTACGGGGATTCTGTGCACTGTGTGAGGGCCATTTTTGGTGTACTGGAATACAGTTCAATGTGTAAGTTTCATTGGTGGTGTACAAGGATACTTTTCACTGTGTGAGAGTCATTGTTGGTGTACGGGGATATTGTTCACTCTGTGGTAGTCATCGTTGGTGTACGGTGATACTGGTGACTATTTGAGAGTCATTCTTGGTGTACGGGGATACTGTTCACTGTGTGAATGTTAATTTTGGTGCACGGAAATACTGTTCACTGTGTGAGAGTCATTGTTGGTGAACGGGGAAATTGTTCACTGTATAAGATTCATTGTTGGTATTCGTGGATACGGTTTACTGAGTGAGAGTCATTGTTTGTGTACGAGGATACTGTTCACTGTGTAAGAGTCTTTGTTTGAGTACGGGGATACTGTTCACTGTGTGAGAGTCTTTGTTGATGTACGGGGATACTGTTCACTGTGTGAGAGTCTTTGTTGGTGTACGAGTATACTGTTCACTGTGTGAAAGGCTTTGTTGATGTACGGGGATACTGTTCACTGTGTGAGAGTCTTTGTTGATGTACGGGGATACTGTTCACTGTGTGAGAGTCTTTGTTGATGTACGGGGATACTGTTCACTGTGTGAGAGTCTTTGTTGATGTACGGGGATACTGTTCACTGTGTGAGAGTCTTTGTTGATGTACAGGGATACTGTTCACTGTGTGAGAGTCTTTGTTGGTGTACGGGGATACTGTTCACTGTGTGAGAGCCTTTGTTGGTGTAGGGGGATACTGTACACTGTGTGAGAGTCTTTGTTGGTGTACGGGGATACTGTTCACTGTGTAAGAGTCAATCTTGGTGTACGGGGATACTGTTCACTGTGTAAGAGTCAATGTTGGTGTAGGGGGATACTGTTCAATGTGTGAGAGTCATTGTTGGTGTAGGGGGATACTGTTCACTGTGTAAGAGTCTTTGTTGGTGTACGGGGATACTGTTCACTGTGTCAGAGTCACTGTTAATGTACGGGGAAACTGTTCACTCTATGAGAGCCATTGTTGGTGTACGGGGATACTGTTCACTGTGTCAGAGTCACTGTTAGTGTACGGGGATTCTGTTCACTCAATGAGAGCCATTGTTGGTGTACGGGGATACCGTTCACTGTGTCAGTGTCACTCTTAGTGTATGGGGATACTGTTCACTCTATGAGAGCCATTGTTGGTGTACGGGGATACTGTTCACTGTGTCAGAGTCACTGTTAGTGTACGGGGATACTGTTCACTCTATGAGAGCCGTTGTTGGTGTACGGGGATACTGTTCACTGTGTCAGAGTCACTGTTAGTGTACGGGGATACTGTTCACTCTATGAGAGCCATTGTTGGTGTACGGGGATACAGTTCAATGTGTAAGAGTCACTGTTGGTGTACGGGGATACTATTCATTGTAAGTGTCATTGTTGGTGAACGGGAATACTGTTCACTCTGTAAGATTCTTTGTTGGTTTACGAGGATAATGTTCTCTGTGTAAGAGTCAATGTTGGTGTTTGGATAAACTTTTCACTGTGTGAGAGTCATTGTTGGTGAACGGGGATACTGTTCACCCTGTAAGAGTCTTTGTTGGTGTACGGGGATACAGTTCAATGTGTAAGAGTCACTGTTGGTGTACGGGAATACTATTCTCTGTAAGTGTCATTGTTGGTGAACGGGAATACTGTTCACTCTGTAACATTCTTTGTTAGTGTACGGGGATTCTGTTCACTGTGTGAGAGCCGTTGTTGATGTACAGAGATACTGTTAATGGTGTAAGTGTCATTGTTGGTGTACGCGGATACTGTTCACTGTGTGATAGGCATTGTTGGTGTACTATTATAATGTTCCCTATTTTAGAGTCATTGTTGGTGTACGGGGATTCTGATCAAAGTGTGAGAGCCATTGTTGATGTACAGTTCAATGTGTATGTGTCATTGATGGTGTACAAGGATACTGTTCACAGTGTAAGAGTCACTGTTCGTGTATGGAGATACTATTCACTGTATGTGTCATTGTTCGTGTACGGGGATACTTTTCTATATGTAAGTGTCATTGACGGTTTAAATGGATACTTTTCACTGTGTGACAGTCATTTTTGTAGTACGGGGATACTGTTCACTATGAATTTGTCATTGATGGTGTACAAGGATACAGTTCACTGTGTCAGAATCATTGTTGTTGTACCTGGATACTGTTCACGGTACCAGAGTCATTGTTGGTGTACGTTCAAAGTGTTCACTGTGTGAGAGTCATTGTTGGTATTATTGGATACTGTTCACTGTGTATGTGTCATTGATGGTGTTCAAGGATACTGCTCAATGTGTGAGAGTCATTGTTGTTGTACGGGGATACTGTTCACTCTGTAAGAATCTTTGTTGGTGTACGGGGATACTGTTCACTGTGTAAGAGTCATTGTTGGTGTAGGGGGATACTGTTCACTCTATAAGAGTCATTTTTGGTGTACGGGGATACAGTTCAATGTGTAAGAGTCACTGTTGGTGTACGGGGATACTATTCACTGTAAGTGTCATTGTTGGTGAACGGGAATACTGTTCACTCTGTAAGATTCTTTGTTGGTTTACGGGGATAATGTTCACTGTGTAAGAGTCAATGTTGGTGTTTGGATAAACTTTTTACTGTGTGAGAGTCAATGTTGGTGAACGGGGATACTGTTCACCCTGTAAGAGTCTTTGTTGGTGTACGGGGATACAGTTCACTGTGTGAGAGTCATTGTTGGTGTACGCGGATACTGTTCACTGTGTGATAGGCATTGTTGGTGTTCTATCATAATTGGAACTATTTTAGAGTATTTATTGGTGTAAGGGGATTCTGTGCACTGTGTGAGGGCCATTTTTGGTGTACTGGAATACAGTTCAATGTGTAAGTTTCATTGGTGGTGTACAAGGATACTTTTCACTGTGTGAGAGTCATTGTTGGTGTACGGGGATATTGTTCACTCTGTGGTAGTCATCGTTGGTGTACGGTGATACTGGTGACTATTTGAGAGTCATTCTTTGTGTACGGGGATACTGTTCACTGTGTGAATGTTAATTTTGGTGTACGGGAATACTGTTCACTGTGTGAGAGTCATTGTTGGTGAACGGGGATATTGTTCACTGTATAAGATTCATTGTTGGTGTTCGTGGATACGGTTTACTGAGTGAGAGTCATTGTTTGTGTACGAGGATACTTTTCACTGTGTAAGAGTCTTTGTTTGAGTACGGGGATACTGTTCACTGTGTGAGAGTCTTTGTTGATGTACGGGGATACTGTTCACTGTGTGAGAGTCTTTGTTGGTGTACGAGGATACTGTTCACTGTGTGAGAGTCTTTGTTGGTGTACGGGGATACTGTTCATTGTGTGAGAGTCTTTGTTGGTGTACGGGGATACTGTTCACTGTGTGAGAGTCTTTGTTTGTGTACGGGGATACTGTTCACTGTGTCAGTGTCACTGTTAGTGTACGGGGATACTGTTCACTCTATGAGAGCCATTGTTGGTGTACGGGGATACTGTTCACTGTGTCAGAGTCACTGTTAGTGTACGGGGATACTGTTCACTCTATGAGAGCCGTTGTTGGTGTACGGGGATACTGTTCACTGTGTCAGAGTCACTGTTAGTGTACGGGGATACTGTTCACTCTATGAGAGCCATTGTTGGTGTACGGGGATACAGTTCAATGTGTAAGAGTCACTGATGGTGTACGGGGATACTATTCACTGTAAGTGTCATTGTTGGTGAACGGGAATATTGTTCACTCTGTAAGATTCTTTGTTGGTATACGTGGATAATGTTCTCTGTGTAAGAGTCAATGTTGGTGTTTGGATAAACTTTTCACTGTGTGAGAGTCATTGTTGGTGAACGGGGATACTGTTCAGTCTGTAACATTCTTTGTTAGTGTACGGGGATTCTGTTCACTGTGTGAGAGCCGTTGTTGATGTACAGAGATACTGTTAATGGTGTAAGTGTCATTGTTGGTGTACGCGGATACTGTTCACTGTGTGATAGGCATTGTTGATGTACTATTATAATGTTCCCTATTTTAGAGTCATTGTTGGTGTACGGGGATTCTGATCAAAGTGTGAGAGCCATTGTTGATGTACAGTTCAATGTGTATGTGTCATTGATGGTGTACAAGGATACTGTTCACAGTGTAAGAGTCACTGTTCGTGTATGGAGATACTATTCACTGTATGTGTCATTGTTCGTGTACGGGGATACTTTTCTATATGTAAGTGTCATTGACGGTTTAAATGGATACTTTTCACTGTGTGACAGTCATTTTTGTAGTACGGGGATACTGTTCACTATGAATTTGTCATTGATGGTGTACAAGGATACAGTTCACTGTGTCAGAATCATTGTTGTTGTACCTGGATACTGTTCACGGTACCAGAGTCATTGTTGGTGTACGTTCAAACTGTTCACTGTGTGAGAGGCATTGTTGGTATTATTGGATACTGTTCACTGTGTATGTGTCATTGATGGTGTTCAAGGATACTGCTCAATGTGTGAGAGTCATTGTTGTTGTACGGGGATACTGTTCACTCTGTAAGAATCTTTGTTGGTGTACGGGGATACTGTTCACTGTGTAAGAGTCATTGTTGGTGTAGGGGGATACTATTCACTGTGTGAGGGTCATTTTTGGTGTCCGGGGATACTGTTCATTGTGTAAGAGTCATTGTTGGTGTAGGGGGATATTATTCACTGTGTAAGAGTCTTTGTTTGTGTACGGGGATACTGTTCACTGTGTGAGAGTCTTTGTTGGTGTACGGGGATACTGTTCACTATGTGAAAGTCTTTGTTGGTGTGCGGGGATACTGTTCACTGTGTAAGAGTCATTGTTGGTGTACGGGGATTCTGTTCACTGTGTAAGAGTCATTGTTGGTGTAGGGGGATACTGTTCACTATTTGAGAGCCATTGTTGGGTATACAGGGATACTGTTCAATGATAGAATGTAATTTTTGGTGTATAAGTTTACTGTTCACTGTGTGAGAGTCATTGTTGGTGTACGCGGATACTGTTCAATGTGTGATAGGCATTGTTGGTGTACGCGGATACTGTTCACTGTGTGAGAGTCATTGTTGGTGTACGCGGATACTGTTCACTGTGTGATAGGCATTGTAGGTGTTCTATCATAATGGGAACTATTTTAGAGTAATTATTGGTGTACGGGGATTCTGTGCACTGTGTGAGGGCCATTTTTGGTGTACTGGAATACAGTTCAATGTGTAAGTTTCATTGGTGGTGTACAAGGATACTTTTCACTGTGTGAGAGTCATTGTTGGTGTACGGGGATACTGTTCACTCTGTGGTAGTCATCGTTGGTGTACGGTGATACTGGTGACTATTTGAGAGTCATTCTTGGTGTACGGGGATACTGTTCACTGTGTGAATGTTAATTTTGGTGTACGGGAATACTGTTCACTGTGTGAGAGTCATTGTTGGTGAACGGGGATATTGTTCACTGTGTAAGAGTCTTTGTTGGTGTTCGTGGATACGGTTTACTGAGTGAGAGTCATTGTTTGTGTACGAGGATACTGTTCACTGTGTAAGAGTCTTTGTTTGAGTACGGGGATACTGTTCACTGTGTGAGAGTCTTTGTTGATGTACGGGGATACTGTTCACTGTGTGAGAGTCTTTGTTGGTGTACGAGGATACTGTTCACTGTGTGAGAGTCTTTGTTGATGTACGGGGATACTGTTCACTGTGTGAGAGTCTTTGTTGATGTACGGGGATACTGTTCACTGTGTGAGAGTCTTTGTTGATGTACGGGGATACTGTTCACTGTGTGAGAGTCTTTGTTGGTGTACGGGGATACTGTTCACTGTGTGAGAGCCTTTGTTGGTGTAGGGGGATACTGTACACTGTGTGAGAGTCTTTGTTGGTGTACGGGGATACTGTTCACTGTGTAAGAGTCAATGTTGGTGTACGGGGATACTGTTCACTGTGTAAGAGTCAATGTTGGTGTAGGGGGATACTGTTCAATGTGTGAGAGTCATTGTTGGTGTAGGGGGATACTGTTCACTGTGTAAGAGTCATTGTTGGTGTACGGGGATACTGTTCACTGTGTCAGA
>JAHLWY010002474.1:0-11970 GCA_020002185.1 Paraescarpia echinospica | reverse complement strand
CTATTTTCTTGTAACTTACGTGACGGAGATGAAAGGGTAACATACATTCCCCTTTGCGGTTAATCTAGTTATATGTGTAGCTTGATATCAGTCCAGCCTTCCTGAAGATTTGTAACATGCAGGACATCAATTTGGGGTAAGACCACATTACGGATCCGTCCGCGCAAAGAGTGCACTTGAAAATACAGTTTTGGCGTGACAGGCGTGAATTTTTTCGAACACCTTGACAATGGACATGTCTGTTTCGAGAATACTGAATGTACTATTGCAATAGACAAGATAAAACATCAAACAGGAATGAATTTCCAATCCCATAACTTACGTACTATTTTCTTGTAACAAACGTGACGGAGATGAAAGGGTACCATACATTCCCCTGTGCGGATAATCTAGTGATATGTGTAGCTTGATATCAGTCTAGCCTTTATGAAGATTTGTAACATGCAGGACATCAATTTCGGGTAAGACCACATTACGGATCCGTCCGCGCAAAGAGTGCACTTGAAAATACCGTTTTGGTGTGATATGCGTGAATTTTTTCGATCACCTTGACATGGGACATGTTTGTTTCGAGAAAAGTGAATGTACTACTGCAATAGACAACATAAATCATCAAACATGAATGAATTTCCACTCCCATAACTTACGTACTATTTTCTTGTAACTTACGTGACGGAGATGAAAGGGTACCATGTATTCCCCTTTGCGGTTAATCTAGTTGTATGTGTAGCTTGATATCACTCTAGCTTTCGTGAAGATTTATAACATGCAGGACATCAATTTGGGGTAAGACCACATTACGGATCCGTTCGCGCAAAGAGTGCACTTGAAAATATCTTTTTGTTGTGATATGCGTGAATTGTGTTCGATCACTTTGACATGGGACATGTTTGTTTCGAGAATACTAAACGTACTACTGCATTGAACAAGATAAAACATCAAACAGGAATGAGTTTCAACTCCCATAACTTACGTACTATTTTCTTGTAACTTACGTGACGAAGATGAAAGGGTACCATACATTCCCCTTTGCGGTTAATCTAGTTATATGTGTAGCTTGATATCAGTCTAGCCTTCTTGAAGATTTGTAACATGCAGGACATCAATTTGGGGTAAGACCACATTACGGATCCGTCCGCGCAAAGAGTGCACTTGAAAATACAGTTTTGGTGTGACAGGCGTGAATTTTTTCGAACACCTTGACAATGGACATGTCTGTTTCGAGAATACTGAATGTACTATTGCAATAGACAAGATAAAACATCAAACAGGAATGAATTTCCACTCCCATAACTTACGTACTATTTTCTTGTAACAAACGTGACGGAGATGAAAGGGTACCATACATTCCCCTTTGCCGTTAATCTAGTTATATGTGTAGCTTGATATCAGTCTAGCCTTCTTGAAGATTTGTAACATGCAGGAAATTAATTTCGGGTAAGACCACATTACGGATCCGTCCGCGCAAAGAGTGCACTTGAATATACCGTTTTGGTGTGATATGCGTGAATTTTTTCGATCACCTTGACATGGGACAAGTTTGTTTCGAGAAAAGTGAATGTACTACTGCAATAGACAACATAAATCATCAAACATGAATGAATTTCCACTCCCATAACTTACGTACTATTTTCTTGTAACTTACGTGACGGAGATGAAAGGGTACCATACATTCCCCTTTGCGGTTAATCTAGTTATATGTGTAGCTTGATATCAGTCTAGCCTTCTTGAAGATTTGTAACATGCAGGACATCAATTTTGGGTAAGACCACATGACGGATCCGTCCGCGCAAAGAGTGCACTTAAAAATACCGTTTTGTTGTGATATGCGTGAATTTTGTTCGATCACTTTGACATGGGACATGTTTGTTTCGAGAATACTGAACGTACTACTGCATTAGACAAGATAAAACATCAAACAGGAATGAGTTTCAACTCCCATAACTTACGTACTATTTTCTTGTAACTTACGTGACGGAGATGAAAGGGTACCATGTACTCCCCTTTGCGGTTAATCTAGTTGTATGTGTAGCTTGATATCACTCTAGCCTTCGTGAAGATTTGTAACAAGCAGGACATCAATTTGGGGTAAGACCACATTACGGATCCGTCCGCGCAAAGAGTGCACTTGAAAATACCGTTTTGTTGTGATATGCGTGAATTGTGTTCCATCACTTTGACATGGGACATGTTTGTTTCGAGAATACTAAACGTACTACTGCATTGGACAAGATAAAACATCAAACAGGAATGAGTTTCAACTCCCATAACTTACGTACTATTTTCTTGTAACTTACGTGACGAAGATGAAAGGGTACCATACATTCCCCTTTGCGGTTAATCTAGTTAAATGTGTAGCTTGATATCAGTCTAGCCTTCTTGAAGATTTGTAACATGCAGGACATCAATTTGGGGTAAGACCACATTACGGATCCGTCCGCGCAAAGAGTGCACTTGAAAATACAGTTTTGGTGTGACAGGCGTGAATTTTTTCGAACACCTTGACAATGGACATGTCTGTTTCGAGAATACTGAATGTACTATTGCAATAGACAAGATAAAACATCAAACAGGAATGAATTTCCACTCCCATAACTTACGTACTATTTTCTTGTAACAAACGTGACGGAGATGAAAGGGTACCATACATTCCCCTTTGCCGTTAATCTAGTTATATGTGTAGCTTGATATCACTCTAGCTTTCGTGAAGATTTATAACATGCAGGACATCAATTTGGGGTAAGACCACATTACGGATCCGTCCGCGCAAAGAGTGCACTTGATAGTACCGTTTTGTTGTGATATGCGTTAATTTTTTCGATCACCTTGACATGGGACATGTTTGTTTCGAGATAACTGAATGTACTACTGCAATAGACAAGATAAATCATCAAACATGAATGAATTTCCACTCCCTTAACTTACGTACTATTTCTTGTAACTTACGTGACGAAGATGAAAGGGAACCATACATTCCCCTTTGCGGTTAATCTAGTTATATGTGTAGCTTGATATCAGTCTAGCCTTCTTGAAGATTTGTAACATGCAGGATATCAATTTGGGGTAAGACCACATTACGGATCAGTTCGCGCAAAGAGTGCACTTGAAAATACAGTTTTGGTGTGACAGGCGTGAATTTTTTCGAACACCTTGACAATGGACAAGTCTGTTTCGAGAATACTGAATGTACTACTGCAATAGACAAGATAACACATCAAACAGGAATGAATTTCCACTCCCATAACTTACGTACTATTTTCTTGTAACAAACGTGACGGAGATGAAAGGGTACCATACATTCCCCTGTGCGGATAATCTAGTGATATGTGTAGCTTGATATCAGTCTAGCCTTTATGAAGATTTGTAACATGCAGGACATCAATTTCGGGTAAGACCACATTACGGATCCGTCCGCGCAAAGAGTGCACTTGAAAATACCGTTTTGGTGTGATATGCGTGAATTTTTTCGATCACCTTGACATGGGACATGTTTGT
Source organism: Paraescarpia echinospica (assembly GCA_020002185.1). Classification (NCBI taxonomy): domain Eukaryota; kingdom Metazoa; phylum Annelida; class Polychaeta; order Sabellida; family Siboglinidae; genus Paraescarpia; species Paraescarpia echinospica. Next base: position 8,475 of record JAHLWY010002474.1, on the reverse strand, counting down.
TTCGAGAAAAGTGAATGTACTACTGCAATAGACAACATAAATCATCAAACATGAATTAATTTCCACTCCCATAACTTACGTACTATTTTCTTGTAACTTACGTGACGGAGATGAAAGGGTACCATGTATTCCCCTTTGCGGTTAATCTAGTTGTATGTGTAGCTTGATATCACTCTAGCTTTCGTGAAGATTTATAACATGCAGGACATCAATTTGGGGTAAGACCACATTACGGATCCGTCCGCGCAAAGAGTGCACTTGAAAATATATTTTTGTTGTGATATGCGTGAATTGTGTTCGATCACTTTGACATGGGACATGTTTGTTTCGAGAATACTAAACGTACTACTGCATTGGACAAGATAAAACATCAAACAGGAATGAGTTTCAACTCCCATAACTTACGTACTATTTTCTTGTAACTTACGTGACGAAGATGAAAGGGTACCATACATTCCCCTTTGCGGTTAATCTAGTTATATGTGTAGCTTGATATCAGTCTAGCCTTCTTGAAGATTTGTAACATGCAGGACATCAATTTGGGGTAAGACCACATTACGGATCCGTCCGCGCAAAGAGTGCACTTGAAAATACAGTTTTGGTGTGACAGGCGTGAATTTTTTCGAACACCTTGACAATGGACATGTCTGTTTCGAGAATACTGAATGTACTATTGCAATAGACAAGATAAAACATCAAACAGGAATGAATTTCCACTCCCATAACTTACGTACTATTTTCTTGTAACAAACGTGACGGAGATGAAAGGGTACCATACATTCCCCTTTGCCGTTAATCTAGTTATATGTGTAGCTTGATATCAGTCTAGCCTTCTTGAAGATTTGTAACATGCAGGAAATTAATTTCGGGTAAGACCACATTACGGATCCGTCCGCGCAAAGAGTGCACTTGAATATACCGTTTTGGTGTGATATGCGTGAATTTTTTCGATCACCTTGACATGGGACAAGTTTGTTTCGAGAAAAGTGAATGTACTACTGCAATAGACAACATAAATCATCAAACATGAATGAATTTCCACTCCCATTACTTACGTACTATTTTCTTGTAACTTACGTGACGGAGATGAAAGGGTACCATACATTCCCCTTTGCGGTTAATCTAGTTATATGTGTAGCTTGATATCAGTCTAGCCTTCTTGAAGATTTGTAACATGCAGGACATCAATTTTGGGTAAGACCACATGACGGATCCGTCCGCGCAAAGAGTGCACTTAAAAATATCGTTTTGTTGTGATATGCGTGAATTTTGTTCGATCACTTTGACATGGGACATGTTTGTTTCGAGAATACTGAACGTACTACTGCATTAGACAAGATAAAACATCAAACAGGAATGAGTTTCAACTCCCATAACTTACGTACTATTTTCTTGTAACTTACGTGACGGAGATGAAAGGGTACCATGTACTCCCCTTTGCGGTTAATCTAGTTGTATGTGTAGCTTGATATCACTCTAGCCTTCGTGAAGATTTGTAACAAGCAGGACATCAATTTGGGGTAAGACCACATTACGGATCCGTCCGCGCAAAGAGTGCACTTCAAAATACCGTTTTGTTGTGATATGCGTGAATTGTGTTCGATCACTTTGACATGGGACATGTTTGTTTCGAGAATACTAAACGTACTACTGCATTGGACAAGATAAAACATCAAACAGGAATGAGTTTCAACTCCCATAACTTACGTACTATTTTCTTGTAACTTACGTGACGAAGATGAAAGGGTACCATACATTCCCCTTTGCGGTTAATCTAGTTAAATGTGTAGCTTGATATCAGTCTAGCCTTCTTGAAGATTTGTAACATGCAGGACATCAATTTGGGGTAAGACCACATTACGGATCCGTCCGCGCAAAGAGTGCACTTGAAAATACAGTTTTGGTGTGACAGGCGTGAATTTTTTCGAACACCTTGACAATGGACATGTCTGTTTCGAGAATACTGAATGTACTATTGCAATAGACAAGATAAAACATCAAACAGGAATGAATTTCCACTCCCATAACTTACGTACTATTTTCTTGTAACAAACGTGACGGAGATGAAAGGGTACCATACATTCCCCTGTGCGGATAATCTAGTGATATGTGTAGCTTGATATCAGTCTAGCCTTTATGAAGATTTGTAACATGCAGGACATCAATTTCGGGTAAGACCACATTACGGATCCGTCCGCGCAAAGAGTGCACTTGAAAATACCGTTTTGGTGTGATATGCGTGAATTTTTTCGATCACCTTGACATGGGACATGTTTGTTTCGAGAAAAGTGAATGTACTACTGCAATAGACAACATAAATCATCAAACATGAATGAATTTCCACTCCCATAACTTACGTACTATTTTCTTGTAACTTACGTGACGGAGATGAAAGGGTACCATGTATTCCCCTTTGCGGTTAATCTAGTTGTATGTGTAGCTTGATATCACTCTAGCTTTCGTGAAGATTTATAACATGCAGGACATCAATTTGGGGTAAGACCACATTACGGATCCGTCCGCGCAAAGAGTGCACTTGAAAATATCTTTTTGTTGTGATATGCGTGAATTGTGTTCGATCACTTTGACATGGGACATGTTTGTTTCGAGAATACTAAACGTACTACTGCATTGGACAAGATAAAACATCAAACAGGAATGAGTTTCAACTCCCATAACTTACGTACTATTTTCTTGTAACTTACGTGACGAAGATGAAAGGGTACCATACATTCCCCTTTGCGGTTAATCTAGTTATATGTGTAGCTTGATATCAGTCTAGCCTTCTTGAAGATTTGTAACATGCAGGACATCAATTTGGGGTAAGACCACATTACGGATCCGTCCGCGCAAAGAGTGCACTTGAAAATACAGTTTTGGTGTGACAGGCGTGAATTTTTTCGAACACCTTGACAATGGACATGTCTGTTTCGAGAATACTGAATGTACTATTGCAATAGACAAGATAAAACATCAAACAGGAATGAATTTCCACTCCCATAACTTACGTACTATTTTCTTGTAACAAACGTGACGGAGATGAAAGGGTACCATACATTCCCCTTTGCCGTTAATCTAGTTATATGTGTAGCTTGATATCAGTCTAGCCTTCTTGAAGATTTGTAACATGCAGGAAATTAATTTCGGGTAAGACCACATTACGGATCCGTCCGCGCAAAGAGTGCACTTGAATATACCGTTTTGGTGTGATATGCGTGAATTTTTTCGATCACCTTGACATGGGACATGTTTGTTTCGAGAAAAGTGAATGTACTACTGCAATAGACAACATAAATCATCAAACATGAATGAATTTCCACTCCCATTACTTACGTACTATTTTCTTGTAACTTACGTGACGGAGATGAAAGGGTACCATACATTCCCCTTTGCGGTTAATCTAGTTATATGTGTAGCTTGATATCAGTCTAGCCTTCTTGAAGATTTGTAACATGCAGGACATCAATTTTGGGTAAGACCACATGACGGATCCGTCCGCGCAAAGAGTGCACTTAAAAATACCGTTTTGTTGTGATATGCGTGAATTTTGTTCGATCACTTTGACATGGGACATGTTTGTTTCGAGAATACTGAACGTACTACTGCATTAGACAAGATAAAACATCAAACAGGAATGAGTTTCAACTCCCATAACTTACGTACAATTTTCTTGTAACTTACGTGACGGAGATGAAAGGGTACCATGTACTCCCCTTTGCGGTTAATCTAGTTGTATGTGTAGCTTGATATCACTCTAGCCTTCGTGAAGATTTGTAACAAGCGGGACATCAATTTGGGGTAAGACCACATTACGGATCCGTCCGCGCAAAGAGTGCACTTAAAAATACCGTTTTGTTGTGATATGCGTGAATTGTGTTCGATCACTTTGACATGGGACATGTTTGTTTCGAGAATACTAAACGTACTACTGCATTGGACAAGATAAAACATCAAACAGGAATGAGTTTCAACTCCCATAACTTACGTACTATTTTCTTGTAACTTACGTGACGAAGATGAAAGGGTACCATACATTCCCCTTTGCGGTTAATCTAGTTAAATGTGTAGCTTGATATCAGTCTAGCCTTCTTGAAGATTTGTAACATGCAGGACATCAATTTGGGGTAAGACCACATTACGGATCCGTCCGCGCAAAGAGTGCACTTGAAAATACAGTTTTGGTGTGACAGGCGTGAATTTTTTCGAACACCTTGACAATGGACATGTCTGTTTCGAGAATACTGAATGTACTATTGCAATAGACAAGATAAAACATCAAACAGGAATGAATTTCCACTCCCATAACTTACGTACTATTTTCTTGTAACAAACGTGACGGAGATGAAAGGGTACCATACATTCCCCTGTGCGGATAATCTAGTGATATGTGTAGCTTGATATCAGTCTAGCCTTTATGAAGATTTGTAACATGCAGGACATCAATTTCGGGTAAGACCACATTACGGATCCGTCCGCGCAAAGAGTGCACTTGAAAATACCGTTTTGGTGTGATATGCGTGAATTTTTTCGATCACCTTGACATGGGACATGTTTGTTTCGAGAAAAGTGAATGTACTACTGCAATAGACAACATAAATCATCAAACATGAATGAATTTCCACTCCCATAACTTACGTACTATTTTCTTGTAACTTACGTGACGGAGATGAAAGGGTACCATGTATTCCCCTTTGCGGTTAATCTAGTTGTATGTGTAGCTTGATATCACTCTAGCTTTCGTGAAGATTTATAACATGCAGGACATCAATTTGGGGTAAGACCACATTACGGATCCGTCCGCGCAAAGAGTGCACTTGAAAATATTTTTTTGTTGTGATATGCGTGAATTGTGTTCGATCACTTTGACATGGGACATGTTTGTTTCGAGAATACTAAACGTACTACTGCATTGGACAAGATAAAACATCAAACAGGAATGAGTTTCAACTCCCATAACTTACGTACAATTTTCTTGTAACTTACGTGACGAAGATGAAAGGGTACCATCCATTCCCCTTTGCGGTTAATCTAGTTATATGTGTAGCTTGATATCAGTCTAGCCTTCTTGAAGATTTGTAACATGGAGGACATCAATTTGGGGTAAGTCCACATTACGGATCCGTCCGCGCAAAGAGTGCACTTGAAAATACAGTTTTGGTGTGACAGGCGTGAATTTTTTCGAACACCTTGACAATGGACATGTCTGTTTCGAGAATACTGAATGTACTATTGCAATAGACAAGATAAAACATCAAACAGGAATGAATTTCCACTCCCATAACTTACGTACTATTTTCTTGTAACAAACGTGACGGAGATGAAAGGGTAACATACATTCCCTTTTGCGATTAATCTAGTTATATGTGTAGCTTGATATCAGTCTAGCCTTCTTGAAGATTTGTAACATGCAGGAAATTAATTTCGGGTAAGACCACATTACGGATCCGTCCGCGCAAAGAGTGCACTTGAAAATACCGTTTTGGTGTGATATGCGTGAATTGTTTCGATCACTTTGTGATGGGACACGTTTGTTTCGAGAAAAGTGAATGTACTACTGCAATAGACAACATAAATCATCAAACATGAATGAATTTCCACTCCAATAACTTACGTACTATTTTCTTGTAACTTACGTGACGGAGATGAAAGGGTAACATACATTCCCCTTTGCGGTTAATCTAGTTATATGTGTAGCTTGATATCAGTCTAACCTTCGTGAAGATTTGTAACATGCAGGACATCAATTTGGGGTAAGACCACATTACTGATCCGTCCGCGCAAAGAGTGCACTTAAAAATATCGTTTTGGTGTGATATGCGTGAATTTTGTTCGATCACTCTGTGATGGGATACGTTTGTTTCGAGAATACTGGATGTACTACTGCATTAGACAAGATAAAACATCAAATGGGAATGAGTTTTCACACCAAAAACTTACGTACTATTTTCTTGTAACTTACGTGACGGAGATGAAAGGGTAACATACATTCCCCTTTGCGGTTAATCTAGTTGTATGTGTAGGTTGATATCAGTCTAACCTTCGTGAAGATTTGTAACATGCAGGACATCAATTTGGGGTAAGACCACATTACTGATCCGTCCGCGCAAAGAGTGCACTTGAAAATACCGTTTTGGTGTGATATGCGTGAATTGTTGTCGATCACTTTGTGATGGGACACGTTTGTTTCAAGAATACTGAATGTACTACTGCATTAGACAAGATAAAACATCAAATGGGAATGAGTTTTCACTCCTATAACTTACGTACTATTTTCTTGTAACTTACGTGACGGAGATGAAAGGGTAACATACATTCCCCTTTGCGGTTAATCTAGTTATATGTGTAGCTTGATATCAGTCTAACCTTCGTGAAGATTTGTAACATACAGGACATCAATTTGGGGTAAGACCACATTACTGATCCGTCCGCGCAAAGAGTGCACTTGAAAATACCGTTTTGGTGTGATATGCGTGAATTTTTTTCGATCACTTTGACATGGGACATGTCTGTTTCGAGAATACTGAATGTACTTCTTCATTAGGCAAGATAAAACATCAAACCGGAATGAGTTTCCACTCCCATAACTTACGTACTATTTTCTTGTAACTTACGTGACGGAGATGAAAGGGTACCATACATTCCCCTGTGCGGATAATCTAGTGATATGTGTAGCTTGATATCAGTCTAGCCTTTATGAAGATTTGTAACATGCAGGACATCAATTTCGGGTAAGACCACATTACGGATCCGTCCGCGCAAAGTGTGCACTTGAAAATACCGTTTTGGTGTGATATGCGTGAATTTCTTCGATCACCTTGACATGGGACATGTTTGTTTCGAGAAAAGTGAATGTACTACTGCAATAGACAACATAAATCATCAAACATGAATGAATTTCCACTCCCATAACTTACGTACTATTTTCTTGTAATTTACGTGACGGAGATGAAAGGGTACAATGTATTCCCCTTTGCGGTTAATCTAGTTGTATGTGTAGCTTGATATCACTCTAGCTTTCGTGAAGATTTATAACATGCAGGACATCAATTTGGGGTAAGACCACATTACGGATCCGTCCGCGCAAAGAGTGCACTTGAAAATATCTTTTTGTTGTGATATGCGTGAATTGTGTTCGATCACTTTGACATGGGACATGTTTGTTTCGAGAATACTAAACGTACTACTGCATTGGACAAGATAAAACATCAAACAGGAATGAGTTTCAACTCCCATAACTTACGTACTATTTTCTTGTAACTTACGTGACGAAGATGAAAGGGTAACATACATTCCCCTTTGCGGTTAATCTAGTTATATGTGTAGCTTGATATCAGTCTAGCCTTCTTGAAGATTTGTAACATGCAGGACATAAATTTGGGGTAAGACCACATTACGGATCCGTCCGCGCAAAGAGTGCACTTGAAAATACAGTTTTGGTGTGACAGGCGTGAATTTTTTCGAACACCTTGACAATGGACATGTCTGTTTCGAGAATACTGAATGTACTATTGCAATAGACAAGATAAAACATCAAACAGGAATGAATTTCCACTCCCATAACTTACGTACTATTTTCTTGTAACAAACGTGACGGAGATGAAAGGGTACCATACATTCCCCTTTGCCGTTAATCTAGTTATATGTGTAGCTTGATATCAGTCTAGCCTTCTTCAAGATTTGTAACATGCAGGAAATTAATTTCGGGTAAGACCACATTACGGATCCGTCCGCGCAAAGAGTGCACTTGAATATACCGTTTTGGTGTGATATGCGTGAATTTTTTCGATCACCTTGACATGGGACAAGTTTGTTTCGAGAAAAGTGAATGTACTACTGCAATAGACAACATAAATCATCAAACATGAATGAATTTCCACTCCCATTACTTACGTACTATTTTCTTGTAACTTACGTGACGGAGATGAAAGGGTACCATACATTCCCCTTTGCGGTTAATCTAGTTATATGTGTAGCTTGATATCAGTCTAGCCTTCTTGAAGATTTGTAACATGCAGGACATCAATTTGGGGTAAGACCACATGACGGATCCGTCCGCGCAAAGAGTGCACTTAAAAATACCGTTTTGTTGTGATATGCGTGAATTTTGTTCGATCACTTTGACATGGGACACGTTTGTTTCGAGAATACTGAACGTACTACTGCATTAGACAAGATAAAACATCAAACAGGAATGAGTTTCAACTCCCATAACTTACGTACTATTTTCTTGTAACTTACGTGACGGAGATGAAAGGGTACCATACACTCCCCTTTGCGGTTAATCTAGTTATATGTGTAGCTTGATATCAGTCTAGCCTTCGTGAAGATTTGTAACATGCAGGACATCAATTTGGGGTAAGACCACATTACTGATCCGTCCGCGCAAAGAGTGCACTTGAAAATACCGTTTTGTTGCGATATGCGTGAATTTTTTTCGATCACTTTCTGATGGGACACTTTTGTTTCGAGAATACT
>JAHLWY010002473.1:0-11974 GCA_020002185.1 Paraescarpia echinospica | reverse complement strand
GTGAACTAACATCTTCCCTGGTAAACACTGAATTAAAATACTCATTCAGGTCTTCTGCCATTAAGAATCCCTCTGATATTGTATTTCCAGCACTATCTTCTAGAGGACCGACCTTATCCTGAACTTTCTGTTTGCTTCGAATATACGCATAAAAACTCTTACTGTCATGTTTTATATTGCTAGCTAATTTTTTTTCATAGCTTCTCTTTGAATTTCTAATTTCAGCTGTAGCTTGATTAAGTGCTTCTTTATAAATGTTGTAATCTTCATCATTTCCAGTACATCTATATGACTTCCACATCATTTGTTTATACTTAATTTTTCTAATGGCTTCTTTCGATAAGTGTTTCTTTTTGGACCGTTTTCCTTGTTTTTTGAAGGGTACAAATTTATCGACTATGCACTTAATTTCACTCCTTAATATATTCCAGCATTCTGTTGCCGTCTTATTTTTCAGTGTGTTATTCCAGTCTATCTTTGCTAAATGTTTCCTCATGTCCTTATACCTTCCTTTGTGGAAATTTCTCCTATACTGCTTTTTACTATTCCTTTCTGATTTTGCTTTGATGGTAAAATGTATCTGGTTGTGATCACTACTCCCCAGTGGCTCACATATCTTGACATTGTCAACTAATTCTTTCTGTGAGGACAAAACTAAGTCTAACACATTCTCTCCCCTGGTTGGTTCTAGCACATGTTGAGAAAGGAAGCTATCTTGTACTAAAACTAAAAACTTGTGGTCCTCACTACCCATACTCTGTAGAGATTTCCATTTTATATGCCCATGGTTAAAATCCCCCATAATAACACAGTCCCGTTTGCTCACTTCCCTTATAGCGTTTTGTATTTTTTCATTCTCTTCTATGCTTATGTTTGGACTTCGATAAACTAACCCAACTGTTAACGTTGAGTTTCCTGTAACTATGTTACACCAAACAGCTTCTTCGCAATCTGCTTCTCTTTCTAATTTTATTTCATAAGCCTGGATAGATTCTTTAGTATATAAAATAACTCCACCTCCCTTTCTTCCTATTCTATCTTTCCTAAACATTACATATCCTGTTAGTCCCAATTCGGCATCTGATATATCAGTGGTGGCCCACGATGTCTTGTATGAATACTGTGTGTATCTAGCCCATCCAGGGAATGGGCATTTACGCCACAATAAATGTATTGTATGAATACTGTGTGTATCTAGCCCATCCAGGGAATGGGCATTTATGCCACAATAAATGTATTGTATGAATACTGTGTGTATCTAGCCCATCCAGGGAATGGGCATTTATGTCACAAAATGGGCATTTATGTCACAATAAATGTCTTGTATGAATACTGTGTGTATCTAGCCCATCCAGGGAATGGGCATTTATGCCACAATAAATGTATTGTATGAATACTGTGTGTATCTAGCCCATCCAGGGAATGGGCATTTATGCCACAATAAATGTATTGTATGAATACTGTGTGTATCTAGCCCATCCAGGGAATGGGCATTTACGTCACAATAAATGTATTGTATGAATACTGTGTGTATCTAGCCCATCCAGGGAATGGGCATTTATGCCACAATAAATGTATTGTATGAATACTGTGTGTATCTAGCCCATCCAGGGAATGGGCATTTATGCCACAATAAATGTATTGTATGAATACTGTGTGTATCTAGCCCATCCAGGGAATGGGCATTTATGCCACAATAAATGTATTGTATGAATACTGTGTGTATCTAGCCCATCCAGGGAATGGGCATTTATGCCACAATAAATGTATTGTATGAATACTGTGTGTATCTAGCCCATCCAGGGAATGGGCATTTATGCCACAATAAATGTATTGTATGAATACTGTGTGTATCTACCCCATCCAGGGAATGGGCATTTATGTCACAATAAATGTCTTGTATGAATACTGTGTGTATCTAACCCATCCAGGGAATGGGCATTTATGTCACAATAAATGTCTTGTATGAATACTGTGTGTATCTAACCCATCCAGGGAATGGGCATTTATGTCACAATAAATGTATTGTATGAATACTGTGTGTATCTACCCCATCCAGGGAATGGGCATTTATGTCACAATAAATGTCTTGCATGAATACTGTGTGTATCTAACCCATCCAAAGAATGGGTATTTTTGTTAAATAACAATTGACTTACACAGCTTACAATACCTTATAATCACACTAATGTTGTCAGTTGTGCAAAATGGATTAGCTACGTTTATTACCTAGATGATGTTGGTGTTGGCTTCGGCCGTCCTTTTGTGTTTGCCTCCCATATCATGTTGACAAGTTTGTTGCCAATGACAACCATAACAGCCACCAGCTCTGGCCTAGAGGCAACAAGTACACATATTAAGCACACATGTACACAATATGCCATTTATTTAAAAATATAACTGAAATTTTAGTGACACAGGTGCAATATTCAGCACTAACATTTTATTGAATACTAACAAAAGAGCTTTTAACAATAAAAATGATTACAGTTATTTATAAAACTATTACATTTGTAGAAACATCTCCTACCATGCTTAATAATAAAACAGTCATATAGAAACATAGTAACATACACTACATTAGCAGGTATTCTCTCCCTCTCTCTCTCTCTCTCTCTCTCTCTCTCTCTCTCTCTCTCTCTCTCTCTCTCACTCTCACTCTCTCTCACTCTCTCACTCTCTCTCTAAACATAAACTGAAATGACACGAAGTATTTTATGCGTGATGCGGGTGTGAAAAGTGATACGTACGGCCATTCATCAAGGTCGAGCGAGCGCACTCGAGACAAGTGTGTGCCGAGATTACGGTGGATTCCTGAGCATTCAATACAGATGAGTGAACCCAGATTGAGGCTCGCCCAGTCGGGATCTGCAAACACGACAGTCAAATATAGGTCAGTGTGACCCAGTTATGATAATTGCCACATATTGATACATATTTATATACAAAGTTTATTAACACATGAAGTGTTGCACAAGTATAGGAGAAAGATTGAGAAGGTGCAAATGACTTGAGGGAAATGATGGGAAGAAAGTAGAGAGAACAAAGGAGAGACAAGGGAAATGGTGGGAAGAAAGGAGAGAGAACAAAGGAGAGAGAGGGGAAATGGTGGGAAGAAAGGAGAGAGAACAAAGGAGAGAGAGAGAGGGGAAATGGTGGGAAGAATGGAGAGAGAACAGCGAGATAGATAAGGGAGGGATTGGGGAAGAAGGGAACAAGGGATAGAGGGTGCATGAGAGAGATGGAGGGAAAGAGTAAGATAGATAAGTGAGGGAGTGGGGAAGAAGGGAACAAGGGATAGAGGGTGCATGAGGGAGAGAAAGAGCAAGATAGATAAGGGAGGGAGTGGGGAAGAAGGGAACAACGGATAGAGGGTGCATGAGGGAGAGGGAGGGAAAGAGGGAGATAGATAAAGGAGGGAGTGGGGAAGAAGGGAACAAGGGATAGAGGGTGCATGAGAGAGAGGGAGGGAAAGAGTGAGATAGATAAGGGAGGGCTTGGGGAAGAAGGGAACAAGGGATAGAGGGTACATGAGGGAGAGGGAGGGAAAGAGTGAGATAAATAAGGGAGGGAGTGGGGAAGAAGGGAACAAGGGATAGAGGGTGCATGAGGGAGAGGGAGGGAAAGAGGGGGATAGATATGGGAGGGAGTGGGGAAGAAGGGAACATGGGATAGATGGTGCATGAGAGAGAGTGAGGGAAAGAGGGAGATAGATAAGGGAGGGAGTGGGAAAGGTCAACAAATATATATGATGGGAGACTGGGACAAAGGAATAGTAGTAAGGATTGAGAAAAAACAACGCAGGAATAAGAAAGGAAGAGAAGAAGACATGCGAGAGGGACAGAGAATGACCGACAATGAGAAGTTAGTGAGTAAGTCTTACTTGGAGCGTCACAGTCGGCACAGAAGGCATTGCCCTTGACTGCCCTGATGGCCTGCCCTGCTGCAGGGTCCGTCATTGAGTTGCTCTGAAACACGCATATATTATTATTATGATCAGTTTGTAAAGTGCCTTGTATCCGGGTTAAAAACTTGCCCACAGGCACTAACAATATAAAACAACTAAAAAATATACACTATATAAATAAGTTATGTTAAATCAAAAGGCTAAATAAATAAAATAAATTGACTTGATAAATTAGATATATATAAACATTAAGACAAGCCAAATTAAAAACAAATTAAAATTATTAACTATATTAAATACAAATAAATAGTCAAATTCACTTAAATGTAATTTCAACTAGCAACAGAGTGTTCTATATGCTGAACGGAAAAGATGTGTCTTTAGCATGGTCTAGAATGTTGCCACTGAGTTGGCGTCTCTGACAGAAGGAAGTAGATTGTTCCACAGTGTTGATATGTGTATTCACTGACATGTCAACTACAGTGAACACAGTATAAACCAGCACGTATCGCAGTGATTTATACAAACAATCCGCTTGCATTCACCAGATTAGATATGAGAAAGTACATTCTCACAAAGGACTATAAATGAATGGAACAAGTTATCTGCTGATTGTGTGGGAGCTAGCAGTGTGAATATGATTAAACAATTTAAATCGACAAATACTTCACAAGGGCGGGATACCCATAGATAAAAAGGTTTCCTTGTCCTTTTGTCATCTGGGGAAAATTCTCTTGTGGGCAATCTTGTTAAATCTTGTCGATTATAAATTTATAATAAATCTTAACCAAATAAAAAATATAGACCAGTGTTTTATTTACAGGCCGGTATGTAATTACATTATCAACATTAATACTGGATCCATTTAATTCCTGGGAGCTGCGCAAGGATCACTCTCATCACTAGCATAAAAGGTTAACTTGGCAAAGGTTTCTGGAAAACTGAGAGGAGACGGTACACAGCATACACACACAGCCTGGACGGTGCCTAAACCACCACACCACAGGGTGAACACACAACCTGGACGGTGCCTAAATCACCACACCACAGGGTGAACACACAACCTGGACGGTGCCTAAACCACCACACCACAGGGTGAACACACAACCTGGACGGTGCCTAAACCACCACACCACAGGGTGAACACACAACCTGGACGGTGCCTAAACCACCACACCACAGGGTGAACACACAACCTGGACGGAGCCTAAACCACCACACCACAAGGTCAACACACAACATGGACGGTGCCTAAACCACCACACCACAGGGTGAACTCACAACCTGGACGGTGCCTAAACCACCACACCACAGGGTGAACACACAACCTGGACGGTGCCTAAACCACCACACCACAGGGTGAATACACAACCTGGACGGTGCATAAACCACCACACCACAGGGTGAACACACAACCTGGACGGTGCCTAAACCACCACACCACAGGGTGAATACACAACCTGGACGGTGCCTAAACCACCACACCACAGGGTGAACACACAACCTGGACGGTGCCTAAACCACCACACCACAGGGTGAACACACAACCTGGACTGTGCCTAAACCACCACACCACAGGGTGAACACACAACCTGGACGGTGCCTAAACCACCACACCACAGGGTGAACACACAACCTGGACTGTGCCTAAACCACCACACCACAGGGTGAACACACAACCTGGACGGTGCCTAAACCACCACACCACAGGGTGAACACACAACCTGGACGTGAACCTGGAAAACCACCACACCACAGGGTGAACACACAACCTGGACGGTGCCTAAACCACCACACCACAGGGTGAACACACAACCTGGACGGTGCCTAAACCACCACACCACAGGGTGAACACACAACCTGGACGGTGCCTAAACCACCACACCACAGGGTGAACACACAACCTGGACGGTGCCTAAACCACCACACCACAGGGTGAACACACAACCTGGACGGTGCCTAAACCACCACACCACAGGGTGAATACACAACCTGGACGGTGCATAAACCACCACACCACAGGGTGAACACACAACCTGGACGGTGCCTAAACCACCACACCACAGGGTGAACACACAACCTGGACGGTGCCTAAACCACCACACCACAGGGTGAACACACAACCTGGACGGTGCCTAAACCACCACACCACAGGGTGAACACACAACCTGGACGGTGCCTAAACCACCACACCACAGGGTGAACACACAACCTGGACTGTGCCTAAACCACCACACCACAGGGTGAACACACAACCTGGACGGTGCCTAAACCACCACACCACAGGGTGAACACACAACCTGGACGGTGCCTAAACCACCACACCACAGGGTGAACACACAACCTGGACGGTGCCTAAACCACCACACCACAGGGTGAACACACAACCTGGACGGTGCCTAAACCACCACACCACAGGGTGAACACACAACCTGGACGGTGCCTAAACCACCACACCACAGGGTGAACACACAACCTGGATGGTGCTTAAACCATCACACCAAAGGGTGAACACTCACTTTTGACTTGTTGCTTTCGTTGGCCTGTAGACTGGCAAGGATCTGTTGTTCTATGGCCGTCACCCACTCTTCTCTCTCCTGGCAGAGGCACAGACATAGAGCATGGACAATCTGAATTGAGCACTACGGTCAGTCTCATACATCAGTGGCACTGTAGAGTAAAATAACAAATCTAACTCCTGTATTTGACGACAGTACCACCCACACCCACATTATCATCCACCCACATTTCCCGAAAAGTTGGTTAACCGCCCACCTGCTAGTATTACCACCCCCACCCCCATCTCAGCCACATACAGAAACACATTGGTTATCAAAATATAGACAATAAACTTGCAGAAATGCAACAAAAATACAATACAAAAAGGTGAGCTGAGAGAAGGGTGCAAGAGTGTTGTTGATGCTACAGTATTCACTTCACCCAAGTTTGTGTTGTCTTTAGAGCATCTGCAATTGTAATACAATGATGTATCGATTCACGGTCGATGCCCAGTTGTAATCTCGTACTCCAGCTGTCAGTTGATATTGTTTGAATCATGTAGGGGGGTTCCTAGCTGGTTTGGATCTTGGGCACCAAACTTTCCGAGGTTCATCTAGCACCCATCGCAAGAAAAACAATTCCTCTATTTTTGTTTTTTAAATTCCTTGTTAGTTGAGGGTCATCACAGGTTATGGGTTTGTAACGGATGTTGGACAGATGCAAAATCGATTGTTCACAATGATATGGATGTTACCTGTGGTGAATCGTGTTCCAAGCAACGCAACCCAGCCAATGATCAACTAGGTTCATTTTATATAACTTGTATTGCGAAAAAGTGCTAAAATTCATGTCGTAGCAAATGTTGTGTAGAAATACTTTGGGAAAGCATCTTCTACATGTGTGTATTTAGCACTATTCTGAGGATGGGCAGTTTTGCTAGTCAGTAATAACTGATCTTTAAAACTGCTGTAGGTTTTGATATAGAATGCAGTGCTCACTTTAAAAGGTTTGAATTCTTCTTGGTCATGGCACTTTACATGTAAATATTGTGATGTCACTGTAAGTTTATTAGTTCATTATTTACAAGTTGCGTATATGCAGAGATATACTACTTGCTGTGTTAGTCAAAGCTCTTCTTACCTCTGATGTTGAAGCTTCAAACTGCCATTGTTTGTTGTCGAGTGAAACAATTACGAATTCATAGCCGTCCGAGTCTAAAAGAGAATGAATGAATGAATATGATAAACCCAAAGATACACGACTAGTTTGTTTCAGCAGCAGTGAGGTCTACATTTTGTCACAAACTGTGTGTGCGTGTGCACATGTGTGCATGCGTGCATGCCTGTGCTCTCGCGTGCATGTTAGGGCCAGAACGATATATCGGTATTCCGGAATATTGTCATATGCAATACATGGTACAGTACATGAGTCACAGCCTTGCTCAGTTAAAGCACCATTGTTTTGAATGGCTCATTTGAATGTGCTGCGACTGGCCAAGCAGCAAACATCCGTTATCGACTACCATCTAATCAATGACGACAGTCAGGACACCATCATTGTTGTTCAGTATTGATTCATGCCTCATAAATATACACGTTGTACTGTTGTCGTATCATTCTAGTGAATGTAGTCTGTACCACGATATATATATCATGTTTTAAGTTATGTATCGTACTGTGAAGTAGTGTATCGTATTGTGAAGTAGTGTATCGCATTGTGAAGTAGTGTATCATTCCAGCTCTAAAGCTGTGTGGTGTGCGCATGTGAGTGTAAATGTCCATGAGTGCACGCGCACACATCAGAGTGCATGCACGTGTGTGTACTTGTGTGTTTGTGCATGTGTACATGTCATGACATCTCCTCACCTCCGTCCTGACCAGGCTCCAGGTTCTTATTAGTTCCACTCTTGGCCCTGCGGTGGCGCTTCTTCACATTTGGCGTCTCGACCTTCGAGTTGGGAGTGCCACCTTGTGGTGATGTGTGAATGAACATATCGATGCCGCCATTGTTGAAGATATCTGACAACAAACGGAAGGCGTGAGAACATGGCGGAAGTCATAGACTCAACCAGTAGACGCTGAGTAACATTCATTGGGTACAACTTGGAGATCAGTTAGTATGATATATTATTTATAACACAAATACTTCCAATTTACCACCAAACTACATCCATTACAACAATCCCAGGTCAACCAAATCCTGGCCACCTCCCAGCACTAGGACCAATTCAGACATGCATCTTCAACATTTATGTCTCCTATATTTCAGTTTGTGGTGAACAGCGAGAGACGATTGAACTGTCACCAGGTGGAGCTAGTTGACTGTGCGAAGTGTCTTACCATGAGTTGCCATCCAGGGCAGCGGGGAAGAAAAGAACCAACATTGAGCACAGACACACATGTGGAAGACAACACTACAGTGAATAGTGTCCCCTCTAATGACACTACAGTGAATAGTGTCCTGTCTAACAACACTACAGTGAATAGTGTCCTCTCTAACAACACTACAGTGAACAGTGTCCTGTCTAACAACACTACAGTGAATAGTGTCCTCTCTAACAACACTACAGTGAATAGTGTCCTCTCTAACAACACTACAGTGAATAGTGTCCTCTCTAACAACACTACAGTGAATAGTGTCCTCTCTAACTACACTACAGTGAATAGTGTCCTCTCTAACTACACTACAGTGAATAGTGTCCTATCTAACTACTCTACAGTGAATAGTGTCCTCTCTAACAACACTACAGTGAATAGTGTCCTCTCTAACTACAGTACAGTGAATAGTGTCCTCTCTAACACTACAGTGAACAGTGTCCTCTCTAACTACACTACAGTGAATAGTGTCCTCTCTAACTACAGTACAGTGAATAGTGTCCTCTCTAACACTACAGTGAATAGTGTCCTCTCTGACACTACAGTGAATAGTGTCCTCTCTAACTACACTACAGTGAGTAGTGTCCTCTCTAACTACACTACAGTGAATAGTGTCCTCTCTAACAACACTACAGTGAATAGTGTCCTATCTAACTACACTACAGTGAATAGTGTCCTCTCTAACTACACTACAGTGAATAGTGTCCTATCTAACTACTCTACAGTGAATAGTGTCCTCTCTAACAACACTACAGTGAATAGTGTCCTCTCTAACTACAGTACAGTGAATAGTGTCCTCTCTAACACTACAGTGAATAGTGTCCTCTCTAACACTACAGTGAATGGTGTCCTCTCTAACACTACAGTGAATAGTGTCCTCTCTAACTACACTACAGTGAATAGTGTCCTCTCTAACTACACTACAGTGAATAGTGTCCTCTCTAACTACACTACAGTGAATAGTGTCCTCTCTAACACTACAGTGAATAGTGTCCTCTCTAACTACACTACAGTGAATAGTGTCCTCTCTAACAACACTACAGTGAATAGTGTCCTCTCTAACAACACTACACTGAATAGTGTCCTCTCTAACTACACTACAGTGAACAGTGTACTCTCTAACAACACTACAGTGAATAGTGTCCTCTCTAACTACACTACAGTGAACAGTGTCCTCTCTAACAACACTACAGTAAACAGTGTCCTCTCTAACTACACTACAGTGAATAGTGTCCTCTCTAACAACACTACAGTGAATAGTGTCCTCTCTAACAACACTACAGTGAATAGTGTCCTCTCTAACAACACTACAGTGAATAGTGTCCTCTCTAACAACACTACAGTGAATAGTGTCCTCTCTAACAACATTGGTTGTGTATATCATGTATTAACTTATAAAGATATCTTTACATCCAGAACACTAAAGTTGTTTAGCAAATCTTTAAAGACTCATCTTTCTATTAGACATTTTAATTAATTTATTTTTATCATGACGGACATCACTTGTAATTTCATAGTTTAGTATTATCTATCTTAGACCCTACCAGTGATTACATATACATAGATATATTAAATATTTATTCAATGATTTATTTATTTTGCTTTTTTAATACACATTGTCTTTATTGTAGTGTGTCAATCCGCAAAGCTTGATTTAGTGCTTAATAAATACAATATTATTATTATCCACAACTGTGGGGAACTGAAGAGACTGCAGGAAACTAGCAGAAGAAGCTAAAAAAGAACTACTGTGAAGAAACGTATAAACTGAGACACATCTAGAGTACAGCACTCTCTCTGTACTTACATTCATGTATAAACTGAGACACATCTAGAGTACAGCACTCTCTCTGTACTTACATTCATGTATAAACTGAGACACATCTAGAGTACAGCACTCTCTCTGTACTTACATTCATGTATAAACTGAGACACATCTAAAGTACAGCACTCTCTCTGTACTTACATTCATGTATAAAATGAGACACATCTAGAGTACAGCACTCTCTCTGTACTTACATTCATGTATAAACTGAGACACATCTAGAGTACAGCACTCTCTCTGTACTTACATTCATGTATAAACTGAGACACATCTAGAGTACAGCACTCTCTCTGTACTTACATTCATGTATAAACTGAGACACATCTAGAGTACAGCACTCTCTCTGTACTTACATTCATGTATAACCACCCTGTATATTACGTTGTTTTATACTACCACATCACAATGTGGCGTTGAGTTGGCGCAATGACAATGGTCATCATACGACAACTTAGTCCCAGGTACACTTATTGTAGGGGTGTCTCCAGTCACCATTGACGTTTTTTTATAAAATGTTTTCAAAAATACAATTTTGTGAAGAATTAATCCTTTTACATGAGACAGTTTAAAAAAAAATCAAACAATTAACAGTAAATTAATCAGTTTAAAACAGGCATAACAGCCAATAATCATGCATTTCACATCAAGCAAAATAAAACATCACCTGCAAAATATGAAATATGTAGGACTTCAAATAAATGCCACAGCCAACACTGGCTACAGGTAATGTCTGAGCTAACAATGCCAGGTGTGTAGAAAAAGCACACACTTCATCTAAAACAATGACATAAAGCTTACTGGAAGAAAACATAAAAGTGATGAAAGTGGGAAACATAAAACAAACTAGTCTATATGTGTGTATATGTGTTGTCATCTGAAGCAGTTATCAGAACTGGGTCACAAGTTTAATCTGTTAAAAATGGGCAAACATGAGAAACCTTTCATATGTTAAACTAGCAGAAAGTGTAAGTTTCAAATGATGTCAGGACTGTCGAGATTGGATGAGCCGTAAGGGTGCTAGCCATTGCTGGACTGAGTGTCTTGGACTGTGTTTTGAGTTATACATTACATTTATCTATTTTTGGTATTACATGTTGTAACCAATATATATTTTGATAATCGTTATATTTTTGTTACAATGCTGTGAGCTCATACATTAGATGTAGCGTGTGTGAAATAATGGTCTCTTCTCTTTCAATATGACATAGAAATATAGCACGGGACGACCCAGGTAGCAGTGCAATTGGTGCAAGCAGACAAGCACTGACAACAAGGCCTCAGTTCTCTCTCACACACACACACACACACACACACACACACACACACACACCACACACACACACTCACACACCACACACACACACACAC
>JAHLWY010002472.1:0-11976 GCA_020002185.1 Paraescarpia echinospica | reverse complement strand
GACCACATTCAGGAACCGTCCGCCGAAAAAGTGCACTTAAAATGCCGTTTTCGGTAATATGCATTAATTTTGTTCGAACACTTTGACATGGGACATGTTTGTCTCGTGAGTACTGAATGTACTGCTGCATTAGACAAGATAAAACATCAAATGGGGATGAGTTTTCACACCTATAACTTACGTAATATGTTCTTGTAACTTACGTGACGGAGATAAAACGGTAACATGCTTTCCCATTTGTGGTTAATCTAGTTATGTGTGTAGCATGTTATCAGTCTAGCCTTCGTGAAGATTTGTAACATGCAGAACTTCTATTTGGGGTAAGACCACATTCAGGATCCGTCCGCCGAAAAAGTGCACTTAAAATACCGTTTTCTGTGATATGCATCAATTTTGTTCGAACACTTTGACATGGGACATGTTTATCCCGGGATGAAATGTAGCTGCATTAGACAAGATAAAACATCAAATGGGGATGAGTTTTCACACCTAGTGTCCTTACGTACGTTCTTGTAACTTACGTGACGGAGATAAAACGGTAACATGCATTCCCATTTGTGGTTAATCTAGTTATGTGTGTAGCTTGATATCAGTCTAGCCTTCGTGAAGATTTGTAACATGCAGAACATCTATTTGGGATAAGACCACATTCAGGATCCGTCCGCCGAAAAAGTGCACTTAAAATACCGTTTTCTGTGATATGCATCAATTTTGTTCGAACACTTTGACATGGGACATGTTTGTCTCGTGAGTACTGAATGTACTGCTGCATTAGACAAGATAAAACATCAAATGGGGATGAGTTTTCACACCTATAACTTACGTAATATGTTCTTGTAACTTACGTGACGGAGATAAAACGGTAACATGCATTCCCATTTGTGATTAACCTAGTTATGTGTGTAGCTTGATATCAGTCTAGCTTTCGTGAAGATTTGAAACATGCAGAACATCTATTTGGGGTAAGACCACATTCAGTATCCGTCCGCCGAAAAAGTGCACATAAAATACCGTTTTCTGTGATATGCATAAATTTTGTTCGAACTCTTTGATATGGGACATGTTTGTCTCGTGAGTACTGAATGTACTGCTGCATTAGACAAGATAAAACATCAAATGGGGATGAGTTTTCACACCTATAACTTACGTAATATGTTCTTGTAACTTACGTGACGGAGATAAAACGGTAACATGCATTCCCATTTGTGGTTAATCTAGTTATGTGTGTAGCTTGATATCAGTCTAGCCTTCGTGAAGATTTGTAACATGCAGAACATCTATTTGGGGTAAGACCACATTCAGGATCCGGTCCGCCGAAAAGTGCACTTAAAATACCGTTTTCTGTGATATGCATCAATTTTGTTCGAACACTTGACATGGGACATGTTTGTCTCGTGAGTACCGAATGTATTGCTGCATTTCAGGACAAGATAAACATTTTCTAAATGGGGATGAGTTTTCACACCTATGACTTACGTAATATGTTCTTGTAAGTTACGTGAAGGAGATAAAACGGTAACATGCATTCCCATTTGTGGTTAATCTAGTTATGTGTGTAGCTTGATATCAGTCTAGCCTTCGTGAAGATTTGTAACATGCAGAACATCTATTTGGGGTAAGACCACATTCAGGATCCGTCCGCCGAAAAAGTGCACTTAAAATACCGTTTTCTGTGATATGCATCAATTTTGTTCGAACACTTTGACATGGGACATGTTTGTATCGTGAGTACTGAATGTACTGCTGCATTAGACAAGATAAAACATCAAATGGGGATGAGTTTTCACACCTATAACTTACGTAATATGTTCTTGTAACTTACGTGACGGAGATAAAACGGTAAAATGCATTCCCAATTGTGGTTAATCTAGTTGCCGGTGTAGCTTCTGATATCAGTGTAGCTTCGTGAAGATTTGCAACATGCAGAACATATATTGGGGCAAGACCACACATTCAGGATCCGTCCGCCGAAAAAGTGCACTTAAAATACCGTTTTCTGTGATATGCATCAATTTTGTTCGAACACTTTGACATGGGACATGTTTGTATCGTGAGTACTGAATGTACTGCCGTAGACAAGATAAAAACATCAAATGGGATGAGTTTTCACACCTATAACTTACGTAATATGTTCTGTAACTTACGTGACGGAGATAAAACGGTAAACATGTATCTTGCATTTGTGTTAATCTAGTTATGTGTGTAGCTTGATATCAGTCTAGCCTTCGTGAAGATTTGTAACATGCAGAACATCTATTTGGGGTAAGACCACATTCAGGATCCGTCCGCCGAAAAAGTGCACTTAAAATACCGTTTTCTGTGATATGCATCAATTTTGTTCGAACACTTTGACATGGGACATGTTTGTCTCGTGAGTACTGAATGTATTGCTGCATTAGACAAGATAAAACATCAAATTGGGATGAGTTTTCACACCTATAACTTACGTAATATGTTCTTGTAACTTACGTGACGGAGATAAAACGGTAACATGCATTCCCATTTGTGGTTAATCTAGTTATGTGTGTAGCTTGATATTAGCCTATCCTTCGTGAAGATTTGTAACATGCAGAACATCTATTTGGGGTAAGACCACATTCAGGATCCGTCCGCCGAAAAAGTGTACTTAAAATACCGTTTTCTGTGATATGCATAAATTTTGTTCGAACACTTTGACATGGGACATGTTTGTCTCGTGAGTACTGAAAGTACTGCTGCATTAGACAAGATAAAACATCAAATGGGGATGAGTTTTCACACCTATAACTTACGTAATATGTTCTTGTAACTTACGTGACGGATATAAAACGGTAACATGCATTCACCAATTGTGGTTAATCTAGTTATGTGTGTAGCTTGATATCAGTCTAGCCTTCGTGAAGATTTGTAACATGCAGAACATATATTTGGGGTAAGACCACATTCAGGATCCGTCCGCCGAAAAAGTGCACTTAAAATGCCGTTTTCGGTTATATGCATTAATTTTGTTCGAACACTTTGACATGGGACATGTTTGTCTCGTGAGTACTGAATGTAGTTCTGCATTAGACAAGATAAAACATCAAATGGAGATGGGTTTTCACACCTATAACTTACGTAATATGTTCTTGTAACTTACGTGACGGAGATAAAACGGTAACATGCATTCCCATTTGTGGTTAATCTAGTTATGTGTGTAGCTTGATATCAGTCTAGCCTTCGTGGAGATTTGTAACATGCAGAACATCTATTTGGTGTAAGACCACATTCAGGATCCGTCCGCCGAAAAAGTGTACTTAAAATACCGTTTTCTGTGATATGCATTAATTTTGTTCGAACACTTTGACATGGGACATGTTTGTCTCGTGAGTACTGAATGTACTGCTGCACTAGACAAGATAAAACATAAAATGGGGATGAGTTTCACACCTATAACTTACATAATATGTTCTTGTAACTTACGTGACGGAGATAAAACGGTAACATGCATTCCCATTTGTGATTAATCTAGTTATGTGTGTAGCTTGATATCAGTCTAGCCTTCGTGAAGATTTGTAACATGCAGAACTTCTATTTGGGGTAAGACCACATTCAAGATCCGTCCGCCGAAAAAGTGCACTTAAAATACCGTTTTCTGTGATATGCATAATTTTGTTCGAACACTTTGACATGGGACATGTTTGTCTCGTGAGTACTGAATGTACTGCTGCATTAGACAAGATAAAACATCAAATGGGGATGAGTTTTCACACCTATAACTTACGTAATATGTTCTTGTAACTTACGTGACGGAGATAAAACGGTAAAATGCATTCCCAATTGTGGTTAATCTAGTTATGTGTGTAGCTTGATATCAGTGTAGCCTTCGTGAAGATTTGTAACATGCAGAACATCTATTTGGGGTAAGACCACATTCAGGATCCGTCCGCCGAAAAAGTGCACTTAAAATACCGTTATCTGTGATATGCATAAATTTTGTTCGAACACTTTGACATGGGACATGTTTGTCTCGTGAGTACTGAATGTACTGTTGCATTAGACAAGATGAAACATCAATTGGGGATGAGTTTTCACACCTATAACTTACGTAATATGTTCTTGTAACTTACGTGACGGAGATACAACGGTAACATGCATTCCCATTTGTGGTTAATCTATTTATGTGTGTAGCTTGATATCAGTCTAGCCTTCGTGAAGATTTGTAACATGCAGAACATATATTTGTGGTAAGACCACATTCAGGATCCGTCCGCCGAAAAAGTGCACTTAAAATACCGTTTTCTGTGATATGCATAAATTTTGTTCGAACACTTTGACATGGGACATGTTTGTCTCGTGAGTACTGAATGTACTGCTGCATTAGACAAGATAAAACAACAAATGGGGATGAGTTTTCACACCTATAACTTACGTAATATGTTCTTGTAACTTACGTGACGGAGATACAACGGTAACATGCATTCCCATTTGTGGTTAATATAGTTATGTGTGTAGCTTGGATATCAGTCTAACCTTCGTGAAGATTTCCAGGAATACGGCGAACATATATTTGGGGTAAGCATCCATTCAGCATCCGGGTCCGCCAAAAAGTGCACTTTAAAAATACCGTTTTCGTGATATGCATAAATTTGTTCGAACACTTTGACATGTGGGACATGTTTGTCTCCGTGAGCACCGAATGCAATTGCCGCATTAGACAAGATAAAACTTCAAATGGGGATGAGTTTTCACACCTATAACTTACGTAATATGTTCTTGTAACTTATGTGACGGAGATAAAACGGTAACATGCATTCCCATTTGTGGTTAATCTAGTTATGTGTGTATTTTGATATCAGTCTAGCCTTCGTGAAGATTTGTAACATGCAGAACATCTATTTGGGGTAAGACCACATTCAGGATCCGTCCGCCGAAAAAGTGCACTTAAAATACCGTTTTCTGTGATATGCATCAATTTTGTTCGAACACTTTGACATGGGACATGTTTGTCTCGTGAGTACTGAATGTAGTGTTGCATTAGACAAGATAAAACATCAAATTGGGGGATGAGTTTTCGCCACCTATAACTTACGTAATATGTTCTTGTAACTTACGTGACGGAGATAAAACGGTAACATGCATTCCCATTTGTGGTTAATCTAGTTATGTGTGTAGCTTGATATCAGTCTAGCCTTCGTGAAGATTTGTAACATGCAGAACATATATTTGGGGTAAGACCACATTCAGGATCCGTCCGCCGAAAAAAGTGCACTTAAAAAATACCGTTTTCTGTGATATGCATAAATTTTGTTCGAACACTTTGACATGGGACATGTTTGTCTCGTGAGTACTGAATGTACTGCTGCATTAGACAAGATAAAACATCAAATGGGGATGAGTTTTCACACCTATAACTTACGTAATATGTTCTTGTAACTTACGTGACGGAGATAAAACGGTAACATGCATTCCCATTTGTGGTTAATCTAGTTATGTGTGTAGCTTGATATCAGTCTAGCCTTCGTGAAGATTTGTAACATGCAGTACATCTATTTGGGGTAGACCACATTCAGGATCCGTCCGCCAAAAAAGTGCACTTAAAATACCGTTTTCTGAGATATGCATGAATTTTGTTCGAACACTTTGACATGGGACATGTTTGTCTCGTGAGTACTGAATGTACTGTTGCATTAGACAAGATGAAACATCAAATGGGGATGAGTTTTCACACCTATAACTTACGTAATATGTTCTTGTAACTTACGTGACGGAGATACAACGGTAACATGCATTCCCATTTGTGGTTAATCTATTTATGTGTGTAGCTTGATATCAGTCTAGCCTTCGTGAAGATTTGTAACATGCAGAACATATATTTGTGGTAAGACCACATTCAGGATCCGTCCGCCGAAAAAGTGCACTTAAAATACCGTTTTCTGTGATATGCATAAATTTTGTTCGAACACTTAGACATGGGACATGTTTGTGTCGTGAGTACTGAATGTACTGCTGCAATAGACAAGATAAAACAACAAATGGGGATGAGTTTTCACACCTATAACTTACGTAATATGTTCTTGTAACTTACGTGACGGAGATAAAACGGTAACATGCATTCCCATTTGTGGTTAATCTAGTTATGTGTAGCTTTGATATCAGTCTAACCTTCGTGAAGATTTGGTGTAACATGCAGAACATCTTATTTTAAAGACCACATTCAGGATCCGTCCTCGCCAAAAGTGTACTTAAATACTGCTTTCTGTGATATGCATAATTTTTTCGAATCACTTTGACATGGGGACATGTTTGTCTTGTAAGTACTCTTCGAATGTACAGATTAGGATAAGATAAAACATCAAATGGGGATGAGTTTTCACACCTATAACTTACGTAATATGTTCTTGTAACTTTACGTGACGGGAGATAAAACGGTAACATGCATTCCCATTTGTGGTTAATCTAGTTATGTGTGTAGCTTGATATCAGTCTAGCCTTCGTGAAGATTTTGTAACATGCAGAACACATATTTGGGGCAAGACCAATATCTCAGCATCCGTCCGCCAAAAAGCACTTAAAATTACCGTTTTCTGTGATATGCATAAATTTCACTGAACACTTTTGACATGGGACATGGTTGTGTCAGAGTACTGAATGTACTGTTGCATTAGACAAGATAAAAACATCAAATGGGGGATGAGAGTTTTCACACCTATAACTTTACGTAATATGTTCTTTGTAACTAACGCATGGAGATAAAACGGTAACATGCATTCCCACTTGTGGTTAATCTAGTTATGTGTGTAGCTTGATATCAGTCTAAATTCTCGTGAAGATTTGGTGGGAACATGCAGAACATCTATTTGGGGTAAGACCACATTCAGGATCCGGGTCCGCCGAAAAGTGTACTTAAAATAATTGCTTTCTGTGATATGCATAAATTCTTTTGTTCGGAACACTTTGACATGGGACATGTTTGTCTCGTGAGTACTGAATGTAGTGCTGCATTAGACAAGATAAAACATCAAATGGGGATGAGTTTTCACACCTATAACTTACGCATTATGTTCTGTAACTTTATGTGACGGAGATAAAACGGTAACATGCATTCCCATTTGTGGTTAATCTAGTTATGTGTGTATCTTGATATCAGTCTAGCCTTCGTGAAGATTTGTAACATGCAGAACATCTATTTGGGGTAAGACCACATTCAGGATCCGTCCGCCGAAAAAGTGTACTTAAAATACCGTTTTCTGTGTTATGCATACATTTGTTTCGAACACTTTGATATGGGACATGTTTGTCTCGTGAGTACTGAATGTGCTGCTGCATTAGACAAGATAAAACATCAAATGGGGATGAGTTTTCACACCTATAACTTACGTAATATGTTCTTGTAACTTACGTGACGGAGATAAAACGGTAACATGCATTCCCAATTGTGGTTAATCTAGTTATGTGTGTAGCTTGATATCAGTCTAGCCTTCGTGAAGATTTGTAACATGCAGAACATCTATTTGGGGTAAGACCACATTCAGGATCCGTCCGCCGAAAAAGTGCACTTAAAAAGTAACTTAAAAATAATTGCCTTTTCGTGATAATGCACTAATCTTTGTTCGACCACTTTGACATGGGGACATGTTTGTCTCAGAATACCTGCATGTACTGTTGCATTAGGGGACAAGATAAAACATCAAATGGGATGAGTTTTCACACCCATGACTTACGTAATATGTTCTTGTAACTTTACGTGGACGGAGATAAAATGCAACATGCATCCTTAATTGCGGCTAATCTAGTTACGTGTAGCTTGATATCAGTCTACTCTCTGTGGAGATTTTGTACATGCAGAACATCTATATTTGCGTAAGACCACATTCAGGATCGGTCCGCCGAAAAAGTGTAATTTAAAATACCGTTTTCTAGATATGCATAAATTTTGTTTCTAAACATCTCCTTTGACATGGGACACGTTTGTCTCAAGAGCACTCGAATGTACTGCTGCATTCAGGGACAAGATAAAAACATCAAATGGGGATGAGTTTTCACACCTATAACTCTACGTAATATGTTCTTGTAACTTACGTGACGGAGATAAAACGGTACATGCATTCCCTGCCAGTGGTTAATCTAGTTATGTGTGTAGATTCGGATATCAGTCTAGCCTTCCTTTGAAGATTTGTACATGCAGAAATATCCATTTGGGGTAAGACCAATTCAGATCCGTCCGCCGAAAGTGCACTTAAAATGCCGTTTTCGGTTATATGCATTAATTTTGTTCGAACACTTTGACATGGGGACATGTTTGTCTCTGGGTGAGTACTGAATGTAATTGCTGCATTAGACAAGATAAAATATCAAATGGGATGAGTTTTCTGCTACACCTATAACTTTACGTAATATGTTCTTGTAACTTACGTGACGGGAGATAGAACGGTAACATGCATTCCCATTTGTGGTTAATCTAGTTTTGTGTGTAGCTTGATATCAGTCTAGCTCGTGAAGATTTGTAACATGCAGAACATCTATT
Source organism: Paraescarpia echinospica (assembly GCA_020002185.1). NCBI lineage: Eukaryota > Metazoa > Annelida > Polychaeta > Sabellida > Siboglinidae > Paraescarpia > Paraescarpia echinospica. Next base: position 3,491 of record JAHLWY010002472.1, on the reverse strand, counting down.
TGGGTAAGACCACATTCAGGATCCGTCCGCCGAAAAAGTGCACTTTAAAAGCTGCTTTCAGATATGCATACCCCTTTTATCTGAACACTTTGATATGGGGACATGCTCTTAGTATCGTGAGTACTGAATGTTCGCTGCATTAGACAAGATAAAACATCAAATGGGGATGAGTTTTCACCCCTATAACTTTACGCATTATTCTGTAACTTACGTGACGGGAGATAAAACGGTAACATGCATTCCCATTTGTGGTTAATCTAGTTATGTGTGTAGCTTGATATCAGTCTAGCCTTCGTGAAGATTTGTAAATACGAACATCTATTTGGGTAAGACCACACATCTGTGATCCGTCCGCCGAAAAGCGCAATTTTAAAATGCCGTTTCGGTTATAAGGCATTGTATTCCTTTGTTCGAACATCATTCCCCTTGGACATGGGACATGTTTGTCTCGTGAGTACTGAATTTACTGCTGCATTAGACAAGATAAAACATCAAATGGGGATGAGTTTTCACACCTATAACTTACGTAATATGTTCTTGTAACTTACGTGATTTGGAGATAAAACGGTAACATGTACCCCATGTGTGGTTAATCTAGTTATGTGTAGCTTTGATATCAGTCTAGCCTTCGGAGATTTGTAACATGCAGAACATCTATTTGGTGTAAAGACCACATTCAGGATCATCCGGGCCGAAAAAGTGTACTTAAAATACCGTTTTCTGTGATATGGCCAAATTTTGTTTAAACACTTTGACATGGGACACGTTTGTATCAGTGTGAGTACCTGAATGTAATTGCTGCATTAGACAAGATAAAACATCAAATCGACGAGTTTTCACCTCTATAACTTTTGCATGCATTATGTTCTTGTAACTTATGACGGAGATAAAACGGTAAATACGTAATTCCCATTTGTGGTTAATCTTAGTTATGTGTGTAGCTTGATATCAGTAGCCTTCGTGAAGATTTGGTAACATGCAGAACATCTGTATTTGGGGTAAGACCACATTCAGATCCGTCCGCCGAAAAAGTGCACTTAAATGCCGTTTCGGTTATATGCATTAATTTTGTTCGAACACTTTGACATGGGACATGTTTGTATCTGTGAGTACTGGAATGTACTGTTGCATTAGACAAGATAAAACATCAAATGGGGATGAGTTTTCACACCTATAACTTACGTAATATGTTCTTGTAACTTACGTGACGGAGATAACGGTAACATGCATTCCCATTTGTGGTTAATCTAGTTTATGTGTGTAGCTTGATATCAGTCTAGCCCTCTGTGAAGATTTTGTAACATGCAGAACATATATTTGGGGTAAGACCACATTCAGGGATCCGTCCGCCGAAAAGTGCACTTCTAAATAAATGCTTTCTGTGATATGCATAAATTTTGTTCGAACACTTTGACATGGGACATGTTTGTCTCGTGAGTACTGAATGTACTGCTGCATTAGACAAGATAAAACATCAAATGGGGATGAGTTTTCACACCTATAACTTTACGTAATATGTTCTTGTAACTTACGTGACGGAGATAAAACGGTAACATGCATTCCCATTCTGGTTAATCTATTTTAGGTGTGTGTAGCTTGATATCAGTCTACCTTCGAGAAGATTTGTAACATGCAGAACATCTATTTGGGGTAAGACCACATTCAGGATCCGTCCGCCGAAAAGTGTACTTAAACACTGTTTTCTGTGATATGCACTAATTTTTGTTCGAACACTTTGACATGGGACATGTTTGTCTCGTGAGTACTGAATGTACTGCTGCATTAGACAAGATAAAACATCAAATGGGGGATGAGTTTTCGCCACCTATAACTTACGTAATATGTTCTTGTAACTTACGTGACGGAGATAAAACTGTAACATGCATTCCCATTTGTGGTTAATCTAGTTGTGTGTGTAGCTTGATATCAGTCTAGCCTTCGTGAAGATTTGTAACATGCAGAACATCTATTTGGGGGAAAGACCACATTCAGGATCCGTCCGCCGAAAAAGTGCACTTAAAATACCGTTTTCTGTGATATGCATCAATTTTGTTCGAACACTTTGACATGGGACATGTTTGTCTCGTGAGTACTGAATGTACTGCTGCATTAGACAAGATAAAACATCAAATGGGGATGAGTTTTCACACCTATAACTTACGTAATATGTTCTTGTAACTTACGTGAGGGAGATAAAACGGTAACATGCATTCCCCAATTGTGGGTTAACGAAGCTATGTGTGTAGCTTGATATCAAAGTAGCCTTCGTGAAGATTTGTAATGCAGAACATATATTTGGGGTAAGACCACATTCAGGATCCGTCCGCCGAAAAGTGCACTTAAAAAATACCGTTTTCTGTGATATGCATCAATTTTGTTCCCGGAACACTTTGACATGGGACATGTTTGTATCGTGAGTACTGAATGTACTGCTGCATTAGACAAGATAAAAAGATCAAATGGGGATGAGTTTTCACACCTATAACTTACGTAATATGTTCTTGTAACTTACGTGACGGAGATAAAACGGTAACATGCATTCCATTTGTATTAATCTAGTTAAGTGTGTGTAGCTTGATATCAAATCAGCTCTTCGTGAAGATTTGTAACATGCAGAACATCTATTTGGGGTAAGACCACATTCAGGATCCGTCCGCCGAAAAAGTGCACTTAAAATACCGTTTTCTGTGATATGCATCAATTTTGTTCGAACACTTTGACATGGGACAAGTTTGTCTCGTGAGTACTGAATGTATTGCTGCATTAGACAAGATAAAACATCAAATTGGGATGAGTTTTCACACCTATAACTTACGTAATATGTTCTTGTAACTTACGTGACGGAGATAAAACGGTAACATGCATTCCCATTTGTGGTTAATCTATTTATGTGTGTAGCTTGATATCAGCCTAGCCTTCGAGAAGATTTGTAACATGCAGAACATCTATTTGGGGTAAGACCACATTCAGGATCCGTCCGCCGAAAAAGTGTACTTAAAATACCGTTTTCTGTGATATGCATAAATTTTGTTCGAACACTTTGACATGGGACATGTTTGTCTCGTGAGTACTGAATGTACTGCTGCATTAGACAAGATAAAACATCAAATGGGGATGAGTTTTCACACCTATAACTTACGTAATATGTTCTTGTAACTTACGTGACGGATATAAAACGGTAACATGCATTCCCAATTGTGGTTAATCTAGTTATGTGTGTAGCTTGATATCAGTCTAGCCTTCGTGAAGATTTGTAACATGCAGAACATATATTTGGGGTAAGACCACATTCAGGATCCGTCCGCCGAAAAAGTGCACTTAAAATGCCGTTTTCGGTTATATGCATTAATTTTGTTCGAACACTTTGACATGGGACATGTTTGTCTCGTGAGTACTGAATGTAGTGCTGCATTAGACAAGATAAAACATCAAATGGAGATGGGTTTTCACACCTATAACTTACGTAATATGTTCTTGTAACTTACGTGACG
>JAHLWY010002471.1:0-11977 GCA_020002185.1 Paraescarpia echinospica | reverse complement strand
CAGGTACACAGAGTAGTCAACACTCACTCACTTATACATAGGGTTGTCAACACACACTGACAGGTACACAGGGTAGTCAACACACACTCACAGATACATAGGGTATTCAACACACACTCACATATATACAGGGTAGTCAACACACACTCACATATACTTAGGGTAGTCAACACACACTGACAGGTACATAGGGTAGTCAACACACACTGACAGGTAAACAGGGTAATCAACACACACTCACAGGTAAATAGGGTAGTCAACACATACTCACAGGTACATAGGGTAGTCAACACACACTCACAGATACATAGGGTAGTCAACACACACTCACAGGTACATAGTGTAGTCAACACACTCTCACAGATACATAGGGCAGTCAACACACACTGACAGGTACATAGGGTAGTCAACACACACTGACAGGTACACAGGGTTGTCAACACACACTCACAGATACATAGGTTAGTCAACACACACTGACAGGTACATAGGGTAGTCAACACACACTGACAGGTACACAGGGTAGTCAACACACACTCACATATACATAGGGTAGTCAACACACACTCACAGATAGACAAGTTAGTCAACACACACTCACAGATACACAGGGTAGTCAACACACACTGACAGGTACATAGGGTAGTCAACACACACTGACAGGTACACAGGGTAGTCAACACACACTCACATATACATAGGGTAGTCAACACACACTGACAGGTACATAGGGTAGTCAACACACACTGACAGATACATAGGGTAGTCAACACGCACTGACAGGTACACAGAATAGTCAACACACTCTGACAGTTACATAGGGTAGTCAACACACACACACAAATACATAGGGTAGTCAACACACACTGACAGGTACATAGGGTTGTCAACACACACTGACAGGTACACAGGGTAGTCAACACACACTCACAGATACATAGGGTATTCAACACACACTCACATATATACAGGGTAGTCAACACACACTCACAGATACTTAGGGTAGTCAACACACACTGACAGGTACATAGGGTAGTCAACACACACTGACAGCTACACAGGGTAGTCAACACACACTCACAGGTACATAGGGTAGTCAACACACACTCACAGGTACATAGGGTAGTCAACACACACTCACAGATACATAGGGTAGTCAACACACACTCACAGGTACATAGTGTAGTCAACACACTCTCACAGATACATAGGGTTGTCAACACACACTGACAGGTACACAGGGTAGTCAACACACACTCACAGATACATAGGGTATTCAACACACTGACAGGTACATAGGGTAGTCAACACACACTGACATATACATAGGGTAGTCAACACACACTGACTGGTACACAGAGTAGTCAACACACACTCACATATACATAGGGTTGTCAACACACACTGACAGGTACACAGGGTAGTCAACACACACTCACAGATACATAGGGTATTTAACACACACTCACATATATACAGGCTAGTCAACACACACTCACATATACATAGGGTAGTCAACACACACTGACAGGTACATAGGGTATTCAACACACACTGACAGGTAAACAGGGTAGTCAACACACACTCACAGGTACTTAGGGTAGTCAACACACACTGACAGGTACATAGGGTAGTCAACACACACTGACAGGTAAACAGGGTAGTCAACACACACTCACAGATAGACAGGGTAGTCAACACACACTGAGAGGTACATAGGGTAGTCAACACACACTGACAGGTACACAGGGTAGTCAACACACACTCACATATACATAGGGTAGTCAACACACACTGACAGGTACATAGGGTAGTCAACACACACTGACAGATACATAGGGTAGTCAACACGCACTGACAGGTACACAGAATAGTCAACACACTCTGACAGTTACATAGGGTAGTCAACACACACTCACAAATACATAGGGTAGTCAACACACACTGACAGGTACATAGGGTTGTCAACACACACTGACAGGTACACAGGGTAGTCAACACACACTCACAGATACATAGGGAATTCAACACACACTCACATATATACAGGGTAGTCAACACACACTCACAGGTACATAGGGTAGTCAACACACACTCACAGGTTCATAGGGTAGTCAACACACACTCACAGATACATAGGTTAGTCAACACACACTGACAAGTACATAGTGTAGTCAACACACACTGACAGGTACACAGGGTAGACAACACACACTCACAGATACATAGGGTTGACAACACACACTCACAGATACACAGGGTAGTCAACACACACTCACAGATACATAGGGTAGTCAACACACACTGACAGGTACAAAGGGTAGTCAAAACACTCTGACAGATACATAGGGTAGTCAACACACACTGACAAGTAAACAGGGTAGTCAACACACACTGACAAATACATAGGGGAGTCAACACACACTCACAGATACATAGGGTAGTCAACACACACTGACATAGGGTAGTCAACACACACTCACATATACATAGGGTAGCCAACACACACTGACAGGTACATAGGGTAGTCAACACACACTGACAGGTACATAGGGTAGTCAACACACACTCACAGATACATAGGGTAGTCAAAACACTGACAGGTACATAGGGTAGTCAACACACTCACAGATACATAGGGTAGTCAACACACTGACAGGTACATAGGGTAGTCAACACACACTGACATATACATAGGGTAGTCAACACACACTGACAGGTACGCAGAGTAGTCAACACACACTCACATATACATAGGGTAGTCAACACACACTGACAGGTACATAGGGTAGTCAACACACACTGACAGATACATAGGGTAGTCAACACGCACTGACAGGTACACAGAATAGTCAACACACTCTGACAGTTACATAGGGTAGTCAACACACACTCACAAATACATAGGGTAGTCAACACACACTGACAGGTACATAGGGTTGACAACACACACTGACAGGTACACAGGGTAGTCAATACACACTCACAGATACATAGGGTATTCAACACACCCTCACATATATACAGGGTAGACAACACACACTCACAGATACTTAGGGTAGTCAACACACACTGACAGGTACATAGGGTAGTCAACACACACTGACAGGTACACAGGGTAGTCAACACACACTCTCAGGTACATAGGGTAGTCAACACACACTCACAGGTACATAGGGTGGACAACACACTCTCACAGATACATAGGGCAGTCAACACACACTGACAAGTAAACAGGGTAGTCAACACACACTGACAGGTACATAGGATAGTCAACACACACTCACATATACATAGGGTAGCCAACACACACTGACAGGTACACAGAGTAGTCAACACACACTCACATATACATAGGGTTGTCAACACACACTGACAGGTACACAGTGTAGTCAACACACACTCACAGATACATAGGGTATTCAACACACTGACAGGTACATAGGGTAGTCAACACACACTGACATATACATAGGGTAGTCAACACACACTGACAGGTACACAGAGTAGTCAACACACACTCACATATACATAGGGTTGTCAACACACACGGACAGGTACACAGGGGAGTCAACACACACTCACAGATACATAGGGTATTCAACACACACTCACATATATACAGGGTAGCCAACACACACTCACATATACTTAGGGTAGTCAACACACACTGACAGGTACATAGGGTAGTCAACACACACTGACAGGTAAACAGGGTAGTCAACACACACTCACAGGTACATAGGGTAGTCAACACATACTCACAGGTACATAGGGTAGTCAACACACACTCACAGATACATAGGGTAGTCAACACACACTCACAGGTACATAGTGTAGTCAACACACTCTCACAGATACATAGGGCAGTCAACACACACTGACAGGTACATAGGGTAGTCAACACGCACTGACAGGTACACAGAATAGTCAACACACTCTGACAGTTACATAGGGTAGTCAACACACACTCACAAATACATTGGGTAGTCAACACACATTGACAGGTACATAGGTTTGACAACACACACTGACAGGTACACAGGGTAGTCAATACACACTCACAGATACATAGGGTATTCAACACACACACACATATATACAGGGTAGTCAACACACACTCACAGATACTTAGGGTAGTCAACACACACTGACAGGTACATAGGGTAGTCAACACACACTGACAGGTACACAGGGTAGTCAACACACACTCACAGGTACATAGGGCAGTCAACACACACTGACAAGTAAACAGGGTAGTCAACACACACTGACAGGTACATAGGGTAGTCAACACACACTCACATATACATAGGGTAGCCAACACACACTGACAGGTACACAGAGTAGTCAACACACACTCACATATACATAGGGTTGTCAACACACACTGACAGGAACACAGGGTAGTCAACACACACTCACAGATACATAGGTTAGTCAACACACACTGACAGGTACACAGGGTAGACAACACACACTCACAGATACATAGGGTAGTCAACACACACTCACAGATACATAGGATAGTCAACACACACTGACAAGTACATAGTGTAGTCAACACACACTGACAGGTACACAGGGTAGACAACACACACTCACAGATACATAGGGTTGACAACACACACTCACAGATACACAGGGTAGTCAACGCACACTCACAGATACATAGGGTAGTCAACACACACTGACAGGTACAAAGGGTAGTCAAAACACACTGACAGATACATAGGGTAGTCAACACACACTGACAAGTAAACAGGGTAGTCAACACACACTGACAAATACATAGGGTTGCCAACACACACTCACATATACATAGGGTAGTCAACACACACTGACAGGTACATAGGGTAGTCAACACACACTCACATATACATAGGGTAGCCAACACACACTGACAGATACATAGGGTAGTCAACACGCACTGACAGGTACACAGAATAGTCAACACACTCTGACAGTTACATAGGGTAGTCAACACACACTCACAAATACATAGGGTAGTCAACACACACTGACAGGTACATAGGGTTGACAACACACACTGACAGGTACACAGGGTAGTCAATACACACTCACAGATACATAGGGTATTCAACACACACTCACATATATACAGCGTAGTCAACACACACTCACAGATACTTAGGGTAGTCAACACACACTGACAGGTACGTAGGGTAGTCAACACACACTGACAGGTACACAGCGTAGTCAACACACACTCCCAGTTACATAGGGTAGTCAACACACACTCACAGGTACATAGGGTAGACAACACACTCTCACAGATACATAGGGCAGTCAACACACACTGACAAGTAAACAGGGTAGTCAACACACACTGACAGATACATAGGGTAGTCAACACACACTCACAGATACATAGGGTAGTCAACACACACTGACAGGTACATAGGGTTGTCAACACACACTGACAGGTACACAGGGTAGTCAACACACACTCACAGATACATAGAGTATTCAACACACACTCACATATATACAGGGTAGTCAACACACACTCACAGATACTTAGGGTAGTCAACACACACTGACAGGTACATAGGGTAGTCAACACACACTGACAGGTACACAGGGTAGTCAACACACACTCACAGATACATAGGTTAGTCAACACACCCTGACAGGTACATAGGGTAGTCAACACACACTGACAGGTACACAGGGTAGACAACACACACTCATAGATACATAGGGTAGTCAACACACACTCACAGATACATAGGGGAGTCAACACACACTGACAAGTACATAGTGTTGTCAACACACACTGACAGGTACACAGGGTAGACAACACACACTCACAGATACATAGGGTTGACAACGCACACTCACAGATACACAGGGTAGTCAACACACACTCACAGATACATAGGGTAGTCAACACACACTGACAGGTACAAAGGGTAGTCAAAACACACTGACAGATACATAGGGTAGTCAACACACACTGACAAGTAAACAGGGTAGTCAACACACACTGACAAATACATAGGGGAGTCAACACACACTCACAGATACATAGGGTAGTCAACACACACTGACATAGGGTAGTCAACACACACTCACATATACATAGGGTAGCCAACACACACTGACAAGTACATAGGGTAGTCAACACACACTGACAGGTACATAGGGTAGTCAACACACACTCACAGATACATAGGGTAGTCAAAACACTGACAGGTACATAGGGTAGTCAACACACTCACAGATACATAGGGTAGTCAACACACTGACAGGTACATAGGGTAGTCAACACACACTCACAGATACATAGGGTAGTCAACACACACTCACAGGTACATAGTGTAGTCAACACACTCTCACAGATACATAGGGCAGTCAACACACACTGACAGGTACATAGGGTAGTCAACACACACTGACAGGTACACAGGGTAGTCAACACACACTCACAGATACATAGGTTAGTCAACACACCCTGACAGGTACATAGGGTAGTCAACACACACTGACAGGTACACAGGGTAGACAACACACACTCACAGATACATAGGGTAGTCAACACACACTCACAGATACATAGGATAGTCAACACACACTGACAAGTACATAGTGTAGTCAACACACACTGACAGGTACACAGGGTAGACAGCACACACTCACAGATACATAGGGTTGACAACACACACTCACAGATACACAGGGTAGTCAACGCACACTCACAGATACATAGGGTAGTCAACACACACTGACAGGTACAAAGGGTAGTCAAAACACACTGACAGATACATAGGGTAGTCAACACACACTGACAAGTAAACAGGGTAGTCAACACACATTGACAAATACATAGGGGAGTCAACACACACTCACAGATACATAGCGTAGTCAACACACACTGACATAGGGTAGTCAACACACACTCACATATACATAGGGTAGCCAACACACACTGACAGGTACATAGGGTAGTCAACACACACTGACAGGTACATAGGGTAGTCAACACACACTCACAGATACATAGGGTAGTCAAAACACTGACAGGTACATAGGGTAGTCAACACACTCACAGATACATAGGGTAGTCAACAAACTGACAGGTACATAGGGTAGTCAACACACACTGACATATACATAGGGTAGTCAACACACACTGACAGGTACACAGAGTAGTCAACACACACTCACATATACATAGGGTAGTCAACACACACTGACAGGTACATAGGGTAGTCAACGCACATTGACAGATACATAGGGTAGTCAACACGCACTGACAGGTACACAGAATAGTCAACACACTCTGACAGTTACATAGGGTAGTCAACACACACTCACAAATACATAGGGTAGTCAACACACACTGACAGGTACATAGGGTAGACAACACACACTGACAGGTACACAGGGTAGTCAATACACACTCACAGATACATAGGGTATTCAACACACACTCACATATATACAGGGTAGTCAACACACACTCACAGATACTTAGGGTAGTCAACACACACTGACAGGTACATAGGGTAGTCAACACACACTCACATATACATAGGGTAGCCAACACACACTGACAGGTACACAGAGTAGTCAACACACACTCACATATACATAGGGTTGTCAACACACACTGACAGGTACATAGGTTAGTCAACACACACTCACAGATACATAGGGTAGTCAACACACTGACAGGTACATAGGGTAGTCAACACACACTCACAGATACATAGGGTAGTCAACACACTGACAGGTACATAGGGTAATCAACACACACTGACAGATACATAGGGTAGTCAACACACACACAGGTACATAGGGTAGACAACACACTCTCACAGATACATAGGGCAGTCAACACACACTGACAAGTAAACAGGGTAGTCAACACACACTGACAGGTACATAGGGTAGTCAACACACACTGACATATACATAGGGTAGCCAACACACACTGACAGGTACACAGAGTAGTCAACACACACTCACATATACATAGGGTTGTCAACACACACTGACAGGTACACAGGGAAGTCAACACACACTCACAGATACATAGGGTATTCAACACACTGACAGGTACATTGGGTAGTCAACACACACTGACATATACATAGGGTAGTCAACACAAACTGACAGGTACACAGAGTAGTCAACACACACTCACATATATATAGGGTTGTCAACACACACTGACAGGTACACAGGGTAGTCAACACACACTCACAGATACATAGGGTATTCAACACACACTCACATATATACAGGGTAGTCAACACACACTCACATATACTTAGGGTAGTCAACACACACTGACAGGTACATAGGGTAGTCAACACACACTGACAGGTACACAGGGTAGTCAACACACACTCACAGGTACATAGGGTAGTCAACACACACTCACATATACATAGGGTAGCCAACACACACTGACAGGTACATAGGGTAGTCAACACACACTGACAGATACATAGGGTAGTCAACACACACTCACAGATACATAGGGTAGTCAACACACTGACAGGTACATAGGGTAGTCAACACACTCACATATACATAGGGTAGTCAACACACTGACAGGTACATAGGGTAGTCAACACACACTGACAGGTACACAGGGTAGTCAACACACACTCACAGGTACATAGGGTAGTCAACACACACTCACATATACATAGGGTAGCCAACACACACTGACAGGTACACAGAGTAGTCAACACACACTCACATATACATAGGGTTGTCAACACACACTGACAGGTACACAGGGTAGTCAACACACACTCACAGATACATAGGTTATTCAACACACACTGACAGGTACATAGGGTGTTCAAAACACACTCACAGATACATAGGGTAGTCAACACATATTGACATGTACATAGTGTTGTCAACACACACTCACAGATACATAGGGTAGTGAACACACACTGACAGGTACATAGTGTAGTCAACACACACTGACAGGTACACAGGGTAGTCAACACACACTCACAGATACATAGGTTATTCAACACACACTGACAGGTACATAGGGTAGTCAACACACACTGACAGGTACACAGGGTAGTCAACACACACTCACATATACATAGGGTAGTCAACACACACTCACAGGTACATAGTGTAGTCAACACACTCTCACAGATACATAGGGCAGTCAACACACACTGACAGGTACATAGGGTAGTCAACACACACTGACAGGTACACAGGGTAGTCAACACACACTCACAGATACATAGGTTATTCAACACACACTGACAGGTACATAGGGTAGTCAACACACACTGACAGGTACACAGGGTAGTCAACACACACTCACATATACATAGGGTAGTCAACACACACTCACAGATACACAAGTTAGTCAACACACACTCACAGATACACAGGGTAGTCAACACACACTGACAGGTACATAGGGTAGTCAACACACACTGACAGGTACACAGGGTAGTCAACACACACTCACATATACATAGGGTAGTCAACACACACTGATATGTACATAGGGTAATCAACACACACTCACATATACATAGGGTAGTCAACACACACTGACAGGTACACAGGGTAGTCAACACACACTGACAGATACAGAGGGTAGTCAACACACACTCACAGATACATAGGGTGGTCAAAACACACTCACAGATACATAGGGTAGTCAACACATATTGACATGTACATAGTGTTGTCAACACACACTCACAGATACATAGGGTAGTGAACACACACTGACAGGTACATAGTGTAGTCAACACACACTGACAGGTACACAGGGTAGTCAACACACACTCACAGATACATAGGGTTGACAACACACACTCAAAGATACACAGGGTAGTCAACACACACTCAGAGATACATAGGGTAGTCAACACACACTGACAGGTACAAAGGGTAGTCAAAACACACTGACAGATACATAGGGTAGTCAACACACACTGACAAGTAAACAGGGTAGTCAACACACACTGACAGATACATAGGGTAGTCAACACACACTCACAGATACATAGGGTAGCCAACACACACTGACAGGTACATAGGGTAGTCAACACACACTCACAGATACATAGGGTTGTCAACACACACTGACTGGTACATAGGGTAGTCAACACACACTGACAGATACATAGGGTAGTCAACACACACTCACAGATACATAGGGTAGTCAACACACACTCACATATATACAGGGTAGTCAACACACACTGACAGATACATAGGGTAGTCAACACACACTCACATATACATAGGGTAGTCAACACACACTGACAGGTACATAGGGTAGTCAACACACATTCACAGATACATAGGGTAGTCACCACACACTGACAGGTGCATAGGGTAATCAACACACACTCACAGGTACATAGGGTAGTCAACAAACACTCACAGATACATAGGGTAGTCAACACACTGACAGGTACACAGGGTATTCAACACACACTCACAGATACATAGGGTAGTCAACACACACTGACAGGTACATAGGGTAGTCAACACACACTGACAGGTACACAGGGTAGTCAACACACACTCACAGATACATTGGTTAGTCAACACACACTGACAGGTACATAGGGTAGTCAACACACACTGACAGGTACACAGGGTAGTCAACACACACTCACATATACATAGGGTAGTCAACACACACTCGCAGGTACATAGTGTAGTCAACACACTCTCACAGATACATAGGGCAGTCAACACACACTGACAGGTACATAGGGTAGTCAACACACACTGACAGGTACACAGGGTAGTCAACACACACTCACAGATACATAGGTTATTCAACACACACTGACAGGTACATAGGGTATTCAAAACACACTCACAGATACATAGGGTAGTCAACACATATTGACATGTACATAGTGTTGTCAACACACACTCACAGATACATAGGGTAGTGAACACACACTGACAGGTACATAGTGTAGTCAACACACACTGACAGGTACACAGGGTAGTCAACACACACTCACAGATACATAGGGTATTCAACACACACTGACAGGTACATAGGGTAGTCAACACACACTGACAGGTACACAGGGTAGTCAACACACACTCACATATACATAGGGTAGTCAACACACACTCACAGGTACATAGTGTAGTCAACACACTCTCTCAGATACATAGGGCAGTCAACACACACTGACAGGTACATAGGGTAGTCAACACACACTGACAGGTACACAGGGTAGTCAACACACACTCACAGATACATAGGTTATTCAACACACACTGACAGGTATATAGGGTAGTCAACACACACTGACAGGTACACAGGGTAGTCAACACACACTCACATATATATAGGGTAGTCAACACACACTCACAGATACACAAGTTAGTCAACACACACTCACAGATACACAGGGTAGTCAACACACACTGACAGGTACATAGGGTAGTCAACACACACTGACAGGTACACAGGGTAGTCAACACACACTCACATATACATAGGGTAGTCAACACACACTGATATGTACATAGGGTAATCAACACACACTCACAGATACATAGGGTAGTCAACACACACTGACAGGTACACAGGGTAGTCAACACACACTGACAGATACAGAGGGTAGTCAACACACACTCACAGATACATAGGGTGTTCAAAACACACTCACAGATACATAGGGTAGTCAACACATATTGACATGTACATAGTGTTGTCAACACACACTCACAGATACATAGGGTAGTGAACACACACTGACAGGTACATAGTGTAGTCAACACACACTGACAGGTACACAGGGTAGTCAACACACACTCACAGATACATAGGGTTGACAACACACACTCAAAGATACACAGGGTAGTCAACACACACTCAGAGATACATAGGGTAGTCAACACACACTGACAGGTACAAAGGGTAGTCACAACACACTGACAGATACATAGGGTAGTCAACACACACTGACAA
>JAHLWY010002470.1:0-11980 GCA_020002185.1 Paraescarpia echinospica | reverse complement strand
CTCCCCTGTTCTCTACACTGTCTCCCCTGTTCTCGTTATTGTCTCCCCCGTTCTCCACACTGCTCTTTTCCCTGTCCTCTATTCTGTCTCCCCTGTTATCTACACTGTCTCCCCTGTTCTCTGCACTGTCTCCCCTGTTCTCAACACTGTCTCACCTGTTCTCAACACTGTCTCACCTGTTCTCAACACTGTCTCACCTGTTCTCTACACTGCCTCACCTGTTCTCTACACTGTCTCCCCTGTTCTCAACACTGTCTCACCTGTTCTCTACACTGTCTCACCTGTTCTCAACACTGTCTCACCTGTTCTCTACACTGTCTCACCTGTTCTCTACACTGTCTCACCTGTTCTCAACACTGTCTCACCTGTTCTCTACACTGTCTCCCCTGTTCTCCACACTGTCTCACCTGTTCTCTACACTGTTTCCCCAGTTCACTACACTGTCTCCCCCGTTCTATGCACTGTCTCCCCCTGTTCTCTACACTCTCTCTCCCCCTGTTCTCTACACTGACTCCCATGTTCTCTACACTGTCTCCCCGTGTTCTATACACTGTCTCCCCCTGTTCTCTACACAGTCTCCCCTGTTCTCTACACTGTCTCCCCTGTTCTCTACACTGTTTCCTCTGTTCTATATATTGTATCCTCTGTTCTCTACACTGTCTCCCCTGTTCTGTATATTGTCTCCTCCGTTCTCCACACTGCTGTCTCCCCCTGTTCACTATACTGTCTCCCATGTTCTCTATATTGTCTCCCCTGTTCTCTACTCTGTCTCCCCTGTCCTCTACTCTGTCTCCCCTGTTCTCTACACTGTCTCCCCTGTTCTTTACACTGTCTCCCGTGTTCTCTACACTGTCTCCCTTGTTCTCTACACTGTCTCCCCGTGTTCACTACACTGTCTCCCCTGTTCTCTACACTGTCTCCCCTGTTCTCTACACTGTCTCCCCTGTTCTCTACTCTGTCTCCCCTGTTCTCCACACTGTCTCCCCCTGTTCTCTACACTGTCTATCCTGTTCTCTACACTGTCTCCCCTGTTCTCGGTATTGTCTACCCCGTTCTCTACACCGTCTCCCCTGTTCTCTACACCGTCTCCCCGGTTCTCTACACTGTCTCCCCTGTTCTCTACACTGTCTCCCCCTGTTCTCTACACTGTCTCCCCCTGTTCTCTACACTGTCTCCCCTTTTCTCTACACTGTCTCCCCTGTTCTCCACACTGTCTCCCCTATTCTCTACACTGTCTCCCTGTTATCTTCACTATCCGGCCCGTTCTCTACACTGTCTCCCCCTGTTCTCTACACTGTCTCCCCTGTTCTATATGTTGTCTCCTCTATTCTCTGCACTGTCTCCCCCTGTTCTCTACACTGTCTCCCTGTTATCATCACTATCCGGCCCGTTCTCTACACTGTCTCCCCGTGTTCACTACACTGTCTCCCCTGTTCTCTACACTGTCTCCCCTGTTCTCTACTCTGTCTCCCCTGTTCTCCACACTGTCTCCCCCTGTTCTCTACACTGTCTATCCTGTTCTCTACACTGTCTCCCCTGTTCTCGGTATTGTTTACCCCGTTCTCTACACCGTCTCCCCTGTTCTCTACACTGTCTCCCCCTTCTCTACACTGTCTCCCCTGTTACCTACACTGTCTCCCCTGTTCTCTACACTGTCTCCCCTGTTCTCTACTCTGTTTCTCCTGTTCTCTACACTGTCTCCCCTCTTCTCTACACTGTCTCCCCTGTTCTTTACACTGTCTCCCCTGTTCTCGGTATTGTCTACCCCGTTCTCTACACCGTCTCCCCGGTTCTCTACACTGTCTCCCCTGTTCTCTACACTGTCTCCTCCTGTTCTCTACACTGTCTCCCCCTGTTCTCTACACTGTCTCCCCTGTTCTCTACACTGTCTCCCCTGTTCTCCACACTGTCTCCCACTGTTCTCTACACTGTCTCCCTGTTATCTTCACTATCCGGCCCGTTCTCTACACTGTCTCCCCCTGTTCTCTATACTGTCTCCCCGTGTTCACTACACTGTCTCCCCTATTCTCTACACTGTCTCCCCTGTTCTATATGTTGTCTCCTCTATTCTCTGCACTGTCTCCCCCTGTTCTCTACACTGTCTCCCTGTTATCATCACTATCCGGCCCGTTCTCTACACTGTCTCCCCGTGTTCACTACACTGTCTCCCCTGTTCTCTACACTATCTCCCCTGTTCTCTACACTGTCTCCCCCTGTTCTCTACACTGTCTCCCCCTGTTCTCTACACGGTCTCCCCCTGTTCTCTACACTGTCTCCCCCTGTTCTCTACACTGTCACCCCTGTTCTCTACACTGTCACCCCGTGTTGTCTACACTGTTTCCCTCTACTCTTTTGGCCCTCCACATGGCGTAGTATATTTTGGTCGTCGGCTCAATTATCATCATCGCTGTTTGTTCGCCTCTACGTCTCACTTGGCAGCTGTATTCTACAGTAAACAACATCAACGGCATAACACAATAAGTTCTTTTTTCACATCTTCTTCTACGTTAAATGCACCAAACAGGTAATAAACATTTAGCCAGTTTAATGAAATGTTGCGCAGTGTTGAATAGACCTTTAATGTGGTCGAAAATGGCATTCGAGTTGGTTGTTTCAGATTGCTCGTGGCGTGTAGCTGACAATGCCGTGTCCATCAAATCCGTGAACTGAGGTGAACAGCGTTCTGACAATGGCTGACCATGAGACGGCAAATTCAAAAGTCATTCAGCGGGAAAATAGTTCACCGCGTTCGCCAGACGTCGCTGAAATGAGCACTGAAAAAAGCGTCATTGGCAGCGCAGGAGTTGCTGATGAAACATACATGTACGAAACGAAAGCAAAAGTAGCTTGCGTTGATGCTAACGCGTTGAGCATCACCGAACGTCCGTGCATCAATTGGGCAATAGGATCTGAGAACAACAGCGAAGAAGAAAACGAGGTTCCGATGACAGAAAACGCGTCGAGGAAGAACTTCGACCCTCCTGTTCTGGACCGGAAGTCCATTGAAGACGCTACCTCGTGCACATCCGATTCGACGGCGGAACTGGATGTATTGCCAATAACGAAGAAACCTCGCCCACGGCCGATAGATACACTCACAGAAGGCAATACGACGCCGGTCAAACGGAACAGTCTTCATGTGAACGGCTGGGAGTCAGACGACAGCGATGCACGCCATCGGTCCGATAGCAACGCGTCGTCTCAGCCGCTGCTGTCGTCAAAACATGCGCCGTCGACAGAGCGCATGCTCGCGGCTACTACGGCCGAAGTCAAATCGAAGATTCAAGATAAGAACCTTGCTACTAACGAAAACTCGGCCAACAATCAGGTGGGTGAGAGAGACGGAGCCGATACTGCGTCTACGTCGACGACTTTGCCACTTAAGGCCAATGGCGCCGTGTCTGTAGCCACTGACGTTGTCCAGGCGTTGGACGACGAGGCCATCGACGTCGACACTACGTCAACGAACCTCGTGGCGCCCGTCAATGAGTCGACCCCCGCTGAATGCGCGAGACCGACACTAAAACGAGTGCCGACGGCGACCCTCCTTATCAGCGAACACGGCATAGACGTCGTCCCTCAGGCCGTGTCGTCAACCGACGACGTTGTCACATCTATGCACGTCGTCAAACAGATCTCATATCGGCCGCCTATGCCCGACAACTACCTCGTACTGTCGTGCATCGTCATGTTCTGTTGCAACCCGCTCTTCGGCCTCGTCGCCTTCGTCTTCTCGGGTAAGTCGTCATGTTGTTGTGTCTCGTTGATTCCGTCTCCTCGGGTAAGTCTTCATGTTGGTCCTCACTTCTTAACAAAGTCGCCATACTCACCTGAAACCAGCCAGACAGCTTATGATTATTGCATGATATATTTCCAGCGTACATTTATTGCATGATATACTACCAGAATATAGTATTGCATTATATACTATACCAACATGCGTTTACCGCATGATATACTTCCAGCATACATTTGTTGCATGATATACTACCGGCATACATGTTTTGCATGGTGTACTACTAGCATACATTTATTGCATGCTATACTTCCAGCAAGCATTTTTGCATGATATACTACCAGCATACATTTACTGCAAGATATACTACCAGCATACAATTATTGCATGATATACCTCCAGCATAGACTTACTGCATTATATTCTGCCAGCATACATTTATTGTATGATCTACTTGAAGTATGCATTGATTGTCTTGAGTACTTGCATTATGCATTCATTGTATGATCTACTTGCAGCGTGCATTCATTGTGTGGTGTACTTGTATTATGCAATCATTGTATGATGTACTTGCAGCAAGCTTTAATTGTATGATCTACTTGAAGTATATATTCATTGTGTGATTAACTTGCAGCATGCATCCATTGTATGGTCTACTTGCATTATGCATTCATTGTATGATCTACTTGCAGTATGCATTCATTGTATGATCTACTTGCAGTATGCATTCATTGTATGATCTATTTGCAGTATGCATTCATTGTGTGATCTACTTGCAGTATGCATTCATTGTGTGGTCTACTTGCAGTACGCATTCATTGCATGGTCTACTTACAGTATGCACTAATTGTACGGTCTACTTGCAACATGCACTCATTGTATGGTCTACTTGCAGTATGCACTCATTGTATGGTCTACTTGCAGTATGCATTCATTGTATGGTCTATTTGCAGTATGCATTCATTGTATGGTCTACTTGCAGTATGCATTCATTGTATGGTCTACTTGCAGTATGCACTCACTGTATGGTCTGCTTGCAGTATGCATTCATTGTATGGTCTACTTGCTGTATGCATTCATTGTATGGTCTACTTGCAGTATGCACTCACTGTATGGTCTGCTTGCAGTATGCATTCATTGTATGGTCTACTTGCAGTATGCATTCATTGTATGGTCTACTTGCAGTATGCACTCACTGTATGGTCTGCTTGCAGTATGCATTCATTGTATGGTCTACTTGCAGTATGCATTCATTGTATGGTCTACTTGCAGTATGCATTCATTGTATGGTCTACTTGCAGTATGCACTCACTGTATGGTCTGCTTGCAGTATGCATTCATTGTATGGTCTACTTGCAGTATGCATTCATTGTATGGTCGCAGTATACATTCATTGTATGGTCTACTTGCAGTATGCATTCATTGTATGGTCTACTTGCAGTATGTATTTATTGTATGGTCTACGTGCAGTATGCATTCATTGTATGATCTATTTGCAGTATGTATTCATTGTATGGTCTACTTGCAGTATGCACGAGCAAGTCGTACGAGGAGCGGGACTACCAGCGAGCTAAGAGACAATCTAAGATGGCGCTGTGGTTCGCCCTGACTGGTGTCATCGCCACCTTCGCCATCGTCATCGTTCTACTTGTCGTGTACTGGCCGCGTCAACAACATCGCACTTGATGATGTCATCATACTTTCGTGTACTTGCTGTGTCACGAACGTCGCACTTGATGACTCCATCTTATTTGTCGTGTACTGGCCGCGTCAACAACGTCGCACTGATGACGGCATCTTATTTTGTAGTGTAACATTTGTCGTGTACTGGCCGCATCAATAACATCATGCTTGGTGACGTCATCTTGCTTGTGTACTGGCCGCATCAAAAACGTTGCACTTGATGACGTTATCTTACTTGTCGTGTACTGGCCGCGTTAACAACGTCGCACTTGATGACGCCATCTTACTTGTGGTGTACTGGCCGCGTCACCAATATCACACTTGATGACGCCATCTTACTTGTGGTGTACTAGCCGCGTCACTAATATCGCACTTGATGACGCCATCTTACTTGTCGGTTACTGGCCGCGTCAACAACGTCGCAATTAATGTCGTGTATCATAATTATCGTGTAGCGTCTGAAGAAATAATACCAGACTTGATGACGTCATTATAGTCGCTGTGTGTTGGCCGCGCCAAACAACTTTGGAGTTGATTTCGTCATCTTACGCGTCGTGGTATCATCATCAACGTCGCACTTGATGACGGCATCTTGTCGTGTCCTGGCTTGATGTCGCCATCCTACTTGACAAGCACTGGTTGTGTCAACCGCTTCGAAATTGTCTACAATTGGTGACGTTTTAGATAGGCCACAATGACAACATCTCATATGATTACGTAATCGTCTGTTTCCTATTGTGACCAAGTCAACAACAATAATGGACAAAGTGTAAAACTGTGTATAAAGTTGAACGACACTGACGAGTGCTGCTTTTAATATAACGTTGCTTTCAGTGTGTGTTTTCACCCTCTTTCCACCAGCGCAGTTGTTGGTGTCATTGTTCACATGTTGCAAATGGTGCATGTTGTAATAATGGAATGTGATTCTTGATGTTGCAAATGTTGCGTGTTGTAATAATGGAATGTGATTCTTGATGTTGCAAATGTTGCGTGTTGTAATAATGGAATGTGTTTCTTGATGTTGCAAATGGTGCGTGCTATGATAATGGAATGTGATTCTTGGTTACTGCTGAACGGAAACTACTTACTTACTGACTGTTTAAAGCAATTTAATTCAGGTGATGCTTGTGGAACGAGTAGGGCCATTGTTTACTAAGTTTCATATTCTGCAGTCCTCTTGGGAAAAATATCAACGCACAAACAAAATTAATATACTGATGTGTCGTTGTGTGTGTATGTGTGTATGTTGTGTGTGTATGAGTGTATCTGTGTGTGTGTGTGTGTGTGTGTGTGTGTGTGTGTGTGTGTGTGTGTGTGTGTGTGTGTGTGTGTGTGTGTGTGTGTGTGTGTGTGTGTGTGTGTTTGTGTCGATTGTAAATATGCATAATAAAAAATATACAAAAAAACATCTGGTTATCGTGATCTGTTATGGGGCTTGCTGACAGGATGAAAACTCTTTATATTTGGTTATTTTATTTATTGTTATGAATGATACCAGCTTTACAATTGCAATACTGTGTCTAAACTTTTATACTTCAAAACTCATATTGTTGATACCAGAAGTAACAGCAATAAACGCACCATTTTATATTTGACGAAGAAAGGGTGCCCGTTTAATGGCCGTAGTCCGTAAGAAACTATATGTAACGGATGATTCTTTAAAGGGAACGTCATGTGAAGTACGCTGCAGGACTTCTGCAAGGTCATTATTACACAGCATTAGTTGTGAATAATATACGAGTGACTCCCTGAATCGAATTCGTCGGAGAGTTTACGTATTGGATTCTACTTTGGGTTCTCAGGAGTCATGGGAAAGTAATAATATGTTGCTAATTGTTTTTGTACGTTACAAAATTTTGCTTTGGTCTACGCAATTTCAAATAAATGCACCTGTTCTTTCTTCTGCCGCGCGTAGCGACGGCTAGATTTCTGTGTTTTTTGTTATACAACTATTTTCAATTCGGTGAAGTATTATCAATTCAGTCAACAATGTATATGCACCCATAACTATAACTTTTGTAAAACAAATCGATAAAACGCGAATGAATGAAGTTTATGAGGTTGAATCGGAGCACAATGCGTCGTAGGTGTACGGACCCCGGGATGTACAATTTAACTCCCACGTTGTCGGTGTACGCACCCCGGTTCAACATGTCAACTCCCACGTCGTCGGTGTACGTGCCCCGGTTCAACATGTCAACTCCCACGTCGTCGGTGTACGTGCCCCGGTTCAACATGTCAACTCCCACGTCGTCGGTGTAAGTGCACCCGGTTGTCAACAACTTAACTCCCACGGCGTCTTTGTACGCATCAGATGACACTCTATTAACTGACCATCATGTGAACTGGTGTGATCTCGTCACGGTCAGGGCGAGACGACCGAGAAAACGATCAGCTACAGGAAATACGCTACAATAAACAATGCTGAGTTTGTCGCAGACCTCACAATTTCGCAACTGCTGACCGACCCTAGCGACTGCAACGATGAACTGTCTCTTCAACACAACACCATTATCACATATTTGATCAATACGTATGCACAGTTCACCACCCGTGTTATCACTATTCGCCCAAGACAACCATGGTTTAACAGTGAGCTGTCAGATGCGAAAAGCCAACTTTGAGCTCGAGCGCGGATATGGCGGACCGTTTACTTTATGTCATCAATAAGATTGCTAGAACAGGCATTAACATCATCGCACCAACCCTTGTCAACATCAGTAATCTATCACTGCTGAAGACAAACATTAACATCATCGCACCAACCCTTGTCAACATCAGTAATCTATCGCTGCTGAAGTCAAACATTAACATCATCACACCAACCTTTGTCAACATCAGTAATCTATCGCTGCTGAAGACAAACATTAACATCATCGCACCAACCTTTGTCAACATCAGTAATCTATCGCTGCTGAAGTCAAACATTAACATCATCACACCAACCTTTGTCAACATCAGTAATCTATCGCTGCTGAAGACAAACATTAACATCATCACACCAACCTTTGTCAACATCAGTAATCTATCGCTGCTGAAGACAAACATTAACATCATCACACCAACCTTTGTCAACATCAGTAATCTATCGCTGCTGAAGACAAACATTAACATCATCACACCAACCTTTGTCAACATCAGTAATCTATCGCTGCTGAAGACAAACATTAACATCATCACACCAACCTTTGTCAACATCAGTAATCTATCGCTGCTGAAGACAAACATTAACATCATCACACCAACCTTTGTCAACATCAGTAATCTATCGCTGCTGAAGACAAACATTAACATCATCACACCAACCTTTGTCAAGATCAGTAATCTATCGCTGCTGAAGACAAACATTAACATCATCGCACCAACCCTTGTCAACATCAGTAATCTATCGCTGCTGAAGACAAACATTAACATCATCGCACCAATCCTTGTCAACATCAGTAATCTATCGCTGCTGAAGACAAACATTAACATCATCGCACCAACCTTTGTCAACATCAGTAATCTATCGCTGCTGAAGACAAACATTAACATCATCGCACCAACCTTTGTCAACATCAGTAATCTATCGCTGCTGAAGACAAACATTAACATCATCACACCAACCTTTGTCAACATCAGTAATATATCGCTGCTGAAGACAAACATTAACATCATCGCACCAACCTTTGTCAACATCAGTAATCTATCGCTGCTGAAGACAAACATTAACATCATCACACCAACCTTTGTCAACATCAGTAATCTATCGCTGCTGAAGACAAACATTAACATCATCGCACCAACCCTTGTCAACATCAGTAATCTATCGCTGCTGAAGACAAACATTAACATCATCACACCAACCTTTGTCAACATCAGTAATCTATCGCTGCTGAAGACAAACATTAACATCATCGCACCAACCCTTGTCAACATCAGTAATCTATCGCTGCTGAAGACAAACATTAACATCATCGCACCAACCCTTGTCAACATCAGTAATCTATCGCTGCTGAAGACAAACATTAACATCATCACACCAACCTTTGTCAACACTTTCCACCCATCGGGCCAAGTTGAAGACAAAACATTAACATCATTATCAGCATCTTCAACCCCTTGTCATCACCCATCGCTGCTGAAGACAAACATTAACATCATCGCAGACCAACCCTTGTCAACATCATCAGTAATCTATCGCTGCTGAAGACAAACATTAACATCATCACACCAACCTTTGTCAACATCAGTAATCTTATCGCTGTATGAAGACAAACATTAACATCATCATCACATTATCCAACCTTTGTCAACATCAGTAATCTATCAGCTGCTGAAGACAAACATTAACATCATCACACTAACCTTGTCAACATCAGTACCCATCGCTGCTGAAGACAAACA
Organism: Paraescarpia echinospica; assembly: GCA_020002185.1. Lineage (NCBI taxonomy): Eukaryota > Metazoa > Annelida > Polychaeta > Sabellida > Siboglinidae > Paraescarpia > Paraescarpia echinospica. The sequence goes on along the minus strand of JAHLWY010002470.1, from coordinate 2,175 downwards.
TTAACATCATCACACCAACCTTGTCAACATCAGTAACGCTGCTGAAGACAAACATTAACATCATCGCACCAACCTTTGTCAACATCAGTAATCTATCGCTGCTGAAGACAAACATTAACATCATCGCACCAACCCTTGTCAACATCAGTAATCTATCGCTGCTGAAGACAAACATTAACATCATCACACCAACCTTTGTCAACATCAGTAAACTATTGCTGCTGAAGACAAACATTAACATCATCACACCAACCTTTGTCAACATCAGTAATCTATCGCTGCTGAAGACAAACATTAACATCATCGCACCAACCCTTGTCAACATCAGTAATCTATCGCTGCTGAAGACAAACATTAACATCATCGCACCAACCCTTGTCAACATCAGTAATCTATCGCTGCTGAAGACAAACATTAACATCATCGCACCAACCTTTGTCAAGATCAGTAATCTATCGCTGCTGAAGACAAACATTAACATCAAGCGACACTTGGTGTGCGATCACTACAACAGCTGGGTAGATTTTGCATTGTCCGGCTGTGGGAAGTCACGGGCAGAAACCATGGAGGAAGGATTCACCTTTCAGTGCACTGGGTGTTGGAAGATGGAGTGTCTGCAGAAGGAGACAGTTAGGTTGACAGATATGTGAAGGGAATGGAGATGGGAATTAGCAAGGAGACAGGTCGAATGGAGAGATACGACAGGGAGAGAGGTGGGAATACTGCTAGGCTGAAGGAGAACAGCAGTGACAAGAAGAAAGAGGAAAGGAGATTGAGAGGAGGGAAGGTGATTGGAGGGAAAGAAATTGGAAAATCGACGACAGAAAACGTGACAAGCGTGAAGGTGACAGGGAAGAAAGTGACCGTAGAGAAGGAGGGAGGGAAGAGGAGAGAAGAAAATGAGGTGGGAGGAAAGATGAAGGGACGAAAGGAAGTGAGAGCAAATGTGATAGAAGAGAAGTCGATAAAAGGGACGATGACAGGAGGAAAGGTGACAAGAGAAAAAGCGACAAGAAAGAATGGATCGGAAGAGAAAGTGACAGGAGAGAAGACGGCATGGGGAAAGACAACAACCAGACAGATGCAATCCGAAGAAGGAGCTACACTGAGGCAGTAATTGAGGGGGCAATGAGGAAAGAGAGGGTGTTTACGGGCGACTCCATTATGAGAAAGACGGACAAGACACTAAGCGAGGGGAAGGACGTCGTTGTTTGTGTACCGGGGGCTAGGATAGAACATGTGACTGACAGGGTAGAGAAGGTACAGGGACATGGCAAGGGAGGGTCTATACTAGTACATGTAGGAACAAATAATGCAGACAGGGAGGGAACAACTGGGATAGTACAGAAGTATAGACAGTTAGTGAGGAAGCTAAAGAAGACAAGAGTTGAACAGATTATTCTCTCATGAATTTTGCCAGTAATGGGAGGAAGGGGGGCAACGTATAGAAACTGCAAGAGGATGGCGATCAACGCACTAATTGAGCAGATGTGTGAAGAAGAGGGGGTGGGATTCATATATTTATGGGGATACTTTGTTGGGAGGGAAGATATATACATGAGAGATGGCCTCCATCTTAGTGGAAAGGGGGCAGCAGTTTTCTCAGAGAACCTGCAGCGATCTGTTGACAGTGGGACAGGTTGCATCTATTTAAACTAGATTCGCAGGGGGGACTCAAAGAAAAGCCTGAAACTGGAGGCATAGATAAAGACAGCACGAATAAATCAGCAAAGAATAGTCTGTAAAACTCTTCTCTTCTGAAGGTGGATATAAATGTGTTTGTTTAAATGCAAGGAGTATAGTAAACAAAAGAAATGAACTAAACATTATGATAGAAGATATTGACCCTCATATAATAGTTATAACCGAATCCTGGACCACCACCGATATATCAGATGCCGAATTGGGACTGACAGGATATGTAATGTTTAGAAAAGACAGAATAGGAAGAAAGGGAGGTGGAGTTATTGTATACATTAAAGAATCTATCCAGGCTTATGAAATAAAATTAGAAAAAGAAGCAGATTGCGAAGAAGCTGTTTGGTGTAACATAGTTACAATAAAGTCAACGTTAACGGTTGGGTTAGTTTATCGACGTCCAAACATAAGCATAGAAGAGAATGAAAAAATACAAAACGCTAAAAGGGAAGTAAGCAAACGGGACTGTATTATTAT
>JAHLWY010002469.1:0-11982 GCA_020002185.1 Paraescarpia echinospica | reverse complement strand
ATACTGACCTTTGATGCTTGAACTTGTATACTTGTCTCTGATGTTTGAACGTGTATATTGGCCTCTGATGCTTTAACTTGTATACTGGCCTTTGATGTTTGAACTTGTATACTGGCCTCTGATGTTTGAATGTGTATACCGGCCTCTGATGTTTGAATGTGTATACTGGCCTCTGGAGCTTGAACTTTTATACTGGCCTTTGATGTTTGAACTTGTATACTGGCCTCTGATGCTTGAATGTGTATACTGGCCTCTGATGACTGAACTTGTATATTGGCCTCTGATGTTTTAACTTGCATACTGGCCTCTGATGTTTGAACTTGTATACTGGCCTCTGATGTTTAAACTTGTATACTGGCCTCTGATGCTTGAATGTGTATACTGGCATCTGATGTTTGAATGTGTATACTGACCTCTGAAATTTGAACTTGAATACTGTCCTCTGATGCTTGAATGTGTATACTGGCCTCTGCTGTTTGAATGTGTATACTGGCCTCTGATGTTTGAATGTGTATTCCGGCCTCTGATGTTTGAATGTGTATACTGGCCTCTGGAGCTTGAACTTTTATAATGGCCTTTGATGTTTGAACTTGTATACTGGCCTCTGATGCTTGAATGTGTATACTGGCCTCTGATGTTTTAATTTGTATACTGACCTCTGATGCTTGAACTTGTATACTTGTCTCTGATGTTTGAATGTGTATATTGGCCTCTGATTTTTGAATGTGTATACTGGCCTCTGATGTTTGAACTTGTATACTGGCCTCTGATGCTTGAATGTGTATACCGGCCTCTGAAGTTTGAATGTGTATACTGGCCTCTGATGCTTGAAGTTGTATACTGGCCTCTGATGCTTGAACTTGTATACTGGCCTCTGATGTTTGAATGTATATACTGGCCTCTGATGTTTGAACTTGTATACTGGCCTCTGATGCTTGAATGTATATACTGGCCTCTGATGTTTGAATGTGTATACTGGCCTCTGAATTTTAAATGTGTTTACAGGCCTGTGATGCTTGAACTTGTATACTGGCCTCTGATGTTTGAATTTGTATACTTGTCTCTGATGTTTGAATTTGTATACTTGTCTCTGATGTTTGAATGTGTATATTGGCCTCTGATTTTTGAACGTGTATACTGGCCTCTGATGTTTGAACTTGTACACTGGCCTCTGATGCTTGAATGTATATATTGGCCTCTGATGCTTGAATGTGTATATTGGCCTCTGATGCTTGAATTTGTATACTGGCCTCTGATGCTTGAACTTGTATACTGGCCTCTGATGTTTGAACTTTTATACTGGCCTCTGATGTTTGAACTTGTATACTGGCCTCTGATGCTTGAAAGTGTATACTGGCCTCTGATGCTTGAACTTGTATACTGGCCTCTGATGTTTGAACATGTATACTGGCCTCTGATTTTTCAATGTGTATACTGGACTCTAATGTTTGAACTTGTATACTGGCCTCTGATGATTGAACTTGTATACTGGCCTGTGATGTTTTAACTTGCATACTGGCCTTTGATGTTTGAACTTGTATACTGGCCTCTGATGTTTGAACTTGTATACTGGCCTCTGATGTTTGAACTTGTATACTGGCCTCTGACGTTTGAACATGTATACTGCCCTCTGATTTTTGAATGTGTATACTGGCATCTGATGCTTGAATATGTATACTGGCCTCTGATGTTTGAATTTGTATACTGGCCTCTGATGCTTGAATTTATATATTGGCCTCTGATGCTTGAATGTGTGTATTGGCCTCTGATGCTTGAATTTATATATTGGCCTCTGATGCTTGAATGTGTGTATTGGCCTCTGACGCTTTAACTTGTATACTGGCCTTTGATGTTTGAACTTGTATACTGGCCTCTGATGTTTGAACTTGTATACTGGCCTTTGATGTTTGAATTTGTATACTGGCCTCTGATGTTTGAACTTGTATACTGTCCTCTGATGTTTAAACTTGTATACTGGCCTCTGATGCTTGAATGTGTATACTGGCATCTGATGCTTGAATGTGTATACTGGCCTCTGCTGTTTGAATGTGTATACTGGCCTCCGATGTTTGAATGTGTATACCGGCCTCTGCTGTTTGAATGTGTATACTGGCCTCTGATGCTTGAATTTATATATTGGCCTCTGATGCTTGAATGTGTGTATTGGCCTCTGATGTTTGAACTTGTATACTGGCCTTTGATGTTTGAACTTGTATACTGGCCTCTGATGTTTGAACTTGTATACTGGCCTTTGATGTTTGAATTTGTATACTGGCCTCTGATGTTTGAACTTGTATACTGGCCTCTGATGTTTAAACTTGTATACTGGCCTCTGATGCTTGAATGTGTATACTGCCATCTGATGTTTGAATGTGTATACTGACCTCTGGAACTTGAACTTTTATACTGGCCTTTGATGTTTGAACTTGTATACTGGCCTCTGATGCTTGAATGTGTATACTGGCCTGTGATGTTTGAATTTGTATACTGACCTCTGAAGTTTGAACTTGTATACTGGCCTCTGATGTTTGAATGTGTATACTGGCCTTTGATGTTTGAACTTGTATACTGGCCTCTGATGCTTGAATGTGTATACTGGCCTCTGATGTTTTAATTTGTATACTGACCTCTGATGCTTGAACTTGTATACTTGTCTCTGATGTTTGAATGTGTATATTGGCCTCTGATTTTTGAATGTGTATACTGGCCTCTGATGTTTGAACTTGTATACTGGCCTCTGATGCTTGAATGTGTATACCGGCCTCTGAAGTTTGAATGTGTATACTGGCCTCTGATGCTTGAAGTTGTATACTGGCCTCTGATGCTTGAACTTGTATACTGGCCTCTGATGTTTGGATTTGTATACTTGCCTCTGATTTTTGAACTTGTATGCTGGCCTCTGATGTTTGAATTTGTATACTGGCCTCTGATGTTTGAATGTGTATACTGGCCTCTGGTGTTTAAATTTGTATACTGGCCTCTGATGTTTGAACTTGTATACTGGCCTCTGATGTTTGAATTTGTATACTGGCCTCTGATGTTTGAACTTGTAAACTGGCCTCTGATGTTTAAACTTGTATACTGGCCTCTGATGCTTGAATGTGTATACTGGCATCTGATGTTTGAATGTGTATACTGACCTCTGAAATTTGAACTTGAATACTGTCCTCTGATGCTTGAATGTGTATACTGGCCTCTGCTGTTTGAATGTGTATACTGGCCTCTGATGTTTGAATGTGTATACCGGCCTCTGATGTTTGAATGTGTATACTTGCCTCTGGAGCTTGAACTTTTATACTGGCCTTTGATGTTTGAATTTGTATACTGGCCTCTGATGCTTGAATGTATATATTGGCCTCTGATGCTTGAATGTGTATATTGGCCTCTGATGCTTGAATTTGTATACTGGCCTCTGATGCTTGAACTTGTATACTGGCCTCTGATGTTTGAACTTTTATACTGGCCTCTGATGTTTGAACTTGTATACTGGCCTCTGATGCTTGAAAGTGTATACTGGCCTCTGATGCTTGAACTTGTATACTGGCCTCTGATGTTTGAACATGTATACTGGCCTCTGATTTTTCAATGTGTATACTGGACTCTGATGTTTGAACTTGTATACTGGCCTCTGATGTTTGAATGTGTATACTGGCCTTTGATGTTTGAACTTGTATACTGGCCTCTGATGCTTGAATGTGTATACTGGCCTCTGATGTTTTAATTTGTATACTGATCTCTGATGCTTGAACTTGTATACTTGTCTCTGATGTTTGAATGTGTATATTGGCCTCTGATTTTTGAATGTGTATACTGGCCTCTGATGTTTGAACTTGTATACTGGCCACTGATGCTTGAAGGTGTATACCGGCCTTTGAAGTTTGAATGTGTATACTGGCCTCTGATGCTTGATGTTGTATACTGGCCTCTGATGCTTGAACTTGTATACTGGCCTCTGATGTTTGAATGTATATACTGGCCTCTGATGTTTGAACTTGTATACTGGCCTATGATGCTTGAATGTATATACTGGCCTCTGATGTTTGAATGTGTATACTGGCCTCTGGTGCTTGAATTTGTATACTGGCCTCTGATGCTTGAACTTGTATACTGGCCTCTGATGTTTTAACTTGTATACTGACCTCTGAAATTTGAACTTGAATACTGTCCTCTGATGCTTGAATGTGTATACTGGCCTCTGCTGTTTGAATGTGTATACTGGCCTCTGATGTTTGAATGTGTATACCGGCCTCTGATGTTTGAATGTGTATACTGGCCTCTGGAGCTTGAACTTTTATACTGGCCTTTGATGTTTGAACTTGTATACTGGCCTCTGATGCTTGAATGTGTATACTGGCCTGTGATGTTTGAATTTGTATACTGACCTCTGATGTTTGAACTTGTATACTGGCCTCTGATGTTTGAATGTGTATACTGGCCTTTGATGTTTGAACTTGTATACTGGCCTCTGATGCTTGAATGTGTATACTGGCCTCTGATGTTTTAATTTGTATACTGATCTCTGATGCTTGAACTTGTATACTTGTCTCTGATGTTTGAATGTGTATATTGGCCTCTGATTTTTGAATGTGTATACTGGCCTCTGATGTTTGAACTTGTATACTGGCCTCTGATGCTTGAATGTATATACTGGCCTCTGATGCTTGAATGTGTATACTGGCCTCTGATGCTTGAATTTGTATACTGGCCTCTGATGCTTGAACTTGTATACTGGCCTCTGATGTTTGAACTTTTATACTGGCCTCTGATGTTTGAACTTGTATACTGGCCTCTGATGCTTGAACGTGTATACTGGCCTCTGATGCTTGAACTTGTATACTGGCCTCTGATGTTTGAACATGTATACTGGCCTCTGATTTTTCAATGTGTATACTGGACTCTGATGTTTGAACTTGTATACTGGCCTCTGATGATTGAACTTGTATACTGGCCTGTGATGTTTTAACTTGCATACTGGCCTTTGATGTTTGAACTTGTATACTGGCCTCTGATGTTTGAACTTGTATACTGGCCTCTGATGTTTGAACTTGTATACTGGCCTCTGATGTTTGAATTTGTATATTGGACTCTGATGCTTGAATGTGTATACTGGCCTGTGATGTTTGAATTTGTATACTGACCTCTGATGATTGAACTTGTATACTGGCCTCTGATATTTGAATGTGTATACTGGCCTTTGATGTTTGAACTTGTATACTGGCCTCTGATGCTTGAATGTGTATACTGGCCTCTGATGTTTTAATTTGTATACTGACCTTTGATGCTTGAACTTGTATACTTGTCTCTGATGTTTGAATGTGTATATTGGCCTCTGATTTTTGAATGTGTATACTGGCCTCTGATGTTTGAACTTGTATACTGGCCTCTGATGCTTGAATGTGTATAATGGCCTCTGATGCTTGAATGTGTATACTGGCCTCTGATGTTTTAATTTGTATACTGACCTTTGATGCTTGAACTTGTATACTTGTCTCTGATGTTTGAATGTGTATATTGGCCTCTGATGCTTTAACTTGTATACTGGCCTTTGATGTTTGAACTTGTATACTGGCCTCTGATGTTTGAATGTGTATACCGGCCTCTGATGTTTGAATGTGTATACTGGCCTCTGGAGCTTGAACTTTTATACTGGCCTTTGATGTTTGAACTTGTATACTGGCCTCTGATGCTTGAATGTGTATACTGGCCTCTGATGACTGAACTTGTATATTGGCCTCTGATGTTTTAACTTGCATACTGGCCTCTGATGTTTGAACTTGTATACTGGCCTCTGATGTTTAAACTTGTATACTGGCCTCTGATGCTTGAATGTGTATACTGGCATCTGATGTTTGAATGTGTATACTGACCTCTGAAATTTGAACTTGAATACTGTCCTCTGATGCTTGAATGTGTATACTGGCCTCTGCTGTTTGAATGTGTATACTGGCCTCTGATGTTTGAATGTGTATTCCGGCCTCTGATGTTTGAATGTGTATACTGGCCTCTGGAGCTTGAACTTTTATACTGGCCTTTGATGTTTGAACTTGTATACTGGCCTCTGATGCTTGAATGTGTATACTGGCCTCTGATGTTTTAATTTGTATACTGACCTCTGATGCTTGAACTTGTATACTTGTCTCTGATGTTTGAATGTGTATATTGGCCTCTGATTTTTGAATGTGTATACTGGCCTCTGATGTTTGAACTTGTATACTGGCCTCTGATGCTTGAATGTGTATACCGGCCTCTGAAGTTTGAATGTGTATACTGGCCTCTGATGCTTGAAGTTGTATACTGGCCTCTGATGCTTGAACTTGTATACTGGCCTCTGATGTTTGAATGTATATTCTGGCCTCTGATGTTTGAACTTGTATACTGGCCTCTGATGCTTGAATGTATATACTGGCCTCTGATGTTTGAATGTGTATACTGGCCTCTGAATTTTAAATGTGTTTACAGGCCTCTGATGCTTGAACTTGTATACTGGCCTCTGATGTTTGAATTTGTATACTTGTCTCTGATGTTTGAATTTGTATACTTGTCTCTGATGTTTGAATGTGTATATTGGCCTCTGATTTTTGAACGTGTATACTGGCCTCTGATGTTTGAACTTGTATACTGGCCTCTGATGCTTGAATGTATATATTGGCCTCTGATGCTTGAATGTGTATATTGGCCTCTGATGCTTGAATTTGTATACTGGCCTCTGATGCTTGAACTTGTATACTGGCCTCTGATGTTTGAACTTTTATACTGGCCTCTGATGTTTGAACTTGTATACTGGCCTCTGATGCTTGAAAGTGTATACTGGCCTCTGATGCTTGAACTTGTATACTGGCCTCTGATGTTTGAACATGTATACTGGCCTCTGATTTTTCAATGTGTATACTGGACTCTGATGTTTGAACTTGTATACTGGCCTCTGATGATTGAACTTGTATACTGGCCTGTGATGTTTTAACTTGCATACTGGCCTTTGATGTTTGAACTTGTATACTGGCCTCTGATGTTTGAACTTGTATACTGGCCTCTGATGTTTGAACTTGTATACTGGCCTCTGACGTTTGAACATGTATACTGCCCTCTGATTTTTGAATGTGTATACTGGCCTCTGATGCTTGAATATGTATACTGGCCTCTGATGTTTGAATTTGTATACTGGCCTCTGATGCTTGAATTTATATATTGGCCTCTGTTGCTTGAATGTGTGTATTGGCCTCTGATGCTTGAATTTATATATTGGCCTCTGATGCTTGAATGTGTGTATTGGCCTCTGACGCTTTAACTTGTATACTGGCCTTTGATGTTTGAACTTGTATACTGGCCTCTGATGTTTGAACTTGTATACTGGCCTTTGATGTTTGAATTTGTATACTGGCCTCTGATGTTTGAACTTGTATACTGTCCTCTGATGTTTAAACTTGTATACTGGCCTCTGATGCTTGAATGTGTATACTGGCATCTGATGCTTGAATGTGTATACTGGCCTCTGCTGTTTGAATGTGTATACTGGCCTCCGATGTTTGAATGTGTATACCGGCCTCTGATGTTTGAATGTGTATACTGGCCTCTGGAGCTTGAACTTTTATACTGGCCTTTGATGTTTGAACTTGTATACTGGCCTCTGAGGCTTGAATGTGTATACTGGCCTGTGATGTTTGAATTTGTATACTGACCTCTGATGTTTGAACTTGTATACTGGCCTCTGATGTTTGAATGTGTACACTGGCCTTTGATGTTTGAACTTGTATACTGGCCTCTCATGCTTGAATGTGTATACTGGCCTCTGATATTTTAATTTGTATACTGATCTCTGATGCTTGAAATTGTATACTTGTCTCTGATGTTTGAAAGTGTATATTGGCCTCTGATTTTTGAATGTGTATACTGGCCTCTGATGTTTGAACTTGTATACTGGCCTCTGATGCTTGAAAGTGTATACCGGCCTTTGAAGTTTGAATGTGTATACTGGCCTCTGATGCTTGAAGTTGTATTCTGGCCTCTGATGCTTGAACTTGTATACTGGCATCTGATGTTTGAATGTATATACTGGCCTCTGATGTTTGAACTTGTATACTGGCCTTTGATGTTTGAATTTGTATACTGGCCTCTGATGTTTGAACTTTTATGCTGGCCTCTGATGCTTGAACTTGTATACTTGCCTCTGATGTTTGAATGTGTATACTGGCCTCTGATTTTTGAATGTGTTTACAGGCCTCTGATGCTTGAACTTGTATACTGGCCTCTGATGTTTGAATTTGTATACATGTCTCTGATGTTTGAATTTGTATACTTGTCTGTGATGTTTGAATGTGTATATTGGCCTCTGATTTTTGAACTTGTATACCGGCCTCTGATGTTTGAATTTGTATATTGGCCTCTGATGCTTGAATGTGTATACTGGCCTGTGATGTTTGAATTTGTATACTGACCTCTGATGTTTGAACTTCTATACTGGCCTCTGATATTTGAATGTGTATACTGGCCTTTGATGTTTGAACTTGTATACTGGCCCCTGATGCTTGAATGTGTATAATGGCCTCTGATGCTTGAATGTGTATACTGGCCTCTGATGTTTTAATTTGTATACTGACCTTTGATGCTTGAACTTGTATACTTGTCTCTGATGTTTGAATGTGTATATTGGCCTCTGATTTTTGAATGTGTATACTGGCCTCTGATGTTTGAACTTGTATACTGGCCTCTGATGCTTGAATGTGTATAATGGCCTCTGATGCTTGAATGTGTATACTGGCCTCTGATGTTTTAATTTGTATACTGACCTTTGATGCTTGAACTTGTATACTTGTCTCTGATGTTTGAATGTGTATATTGGCCTCTGATGCTTTAACTTGTATACTGGCCTTTGATGTTTGAACTTGTATACTGGCCTCTGATGTTTGAATGTGTATACCGGCTTCTGATGTTTGAATGTGTATACTGGCCTCTGGAGCTTGAACTTGTATACTGGCCCTTGATGTTTGAACTTGTACACTGGCCTCTGATGCTTGAATGTGTATACTGGCCTGTGATGATTGAACTTGTATACTGGCCTCTGATGTTTTAACTTGCATACTGGTCTCTGATGTTTTAACTTGTATACTGGCCTCTGATGTTTGAACTTGTATACTGGCCTCTGATGTTTGAACTTGTATACTGGCCTCTGACGTTTGAACATGTATACTGCCCTCTGATTTTTGAATGTGTATACTGGCCTCTGATGTTTGAATGTGTATACTGGCCTCTGATGCTTTAATTTATATATTGGCCTCTGATGCTTGAATGTGTGTATTGGCCTCAGATGCTTTAACTTGTATACTGGCCTCTGATGCTTGAATGTGTATACTGGCATCTGATGTTTGAATGTGTATACTGACCTCTGATATTTGAACTTGAATACTGTCCTCTGATGCTTGAATGTGTATACTGGCCTCTGCTGTTTGAATGTGTATACTGGCCTCTGATGTTTGAATGTGTATACAGGCCTCTGATGCTTGAATGTGTGTATTGGCCTCTGATGCTTTAACTTGTATACTGGCCTTTGATGTTTGAACTTGTATACTGGCCTCTGATGTTTGAACTTGTATACTGGCCTTTGATGTTTGAATTTATATACTGGCCTCTGATGTTTGAACTTATATACTGGCCTCTGATGTTTAAACTTGTATACTGGCCTCTGATGCTTGAATGTGTATACTGGCATCTGATGTTTGAATGTGTATACTGACCTCTGAAATTTGAACTTGAATACTGTCCTCTAATGCTTGAATGTGTATACTGGCCTCTGCTGTTTGAATGTGTATACTGGCCTCTGATGTTTGAATGTGTATTCCGGCCTCTGATGTTTGAATGTGTATACTGGCCTCTGGAGCTTGAACTTTTATACTGGCCTTTGATGTTTGAACTTGTATACTGGCCTCTGATGCTTGAATGTGTATACTGGCCTCTGATGTTTTAATTTGTATACTGACCTCTGATGCTTGAACTTGTATACTTGTCTCTGATGTTTGAATGTGTATATTGGCCTCTGATTTTTGAATGTGTATACTGGCCTCTGATGTTTGAACTTGTATACTGGCCTCTGATGCTTGAATGTGTATACCGGCCTCTGAAGTTTGAATGTGTATACTGGCCTCTGATGCTTGAAGTTGTATACTGGCCTCTGATGCTTGAACTTGTATACTGGCCTCTGATGTTTGAATGTATATACTGGCCTCTGATGTTTGAACTTGTATACTGGCCTCTGATGCTTGAATGTATATACTGGCCTCTGATGCTTGAATGTGTATACTGGCCTCTGGTGCTTGAATTTGTATACTGGCCTCTGATGCTTGAACTTGTATACTGGCCTCTGATGTTTTAACTTGTATACTGGCCTCTGATGTTTGAACTTGTATACTGGCATCTGATGCTTGAATGTGTATACTAGCCTCTGATGCTTGAACTTTTATACTGGCCTCTGATGTTTGAACATGTATACTGGCCTCTGATTTTTCAATGTGTATACTGGACTCTGATGTTTGAATTTGTATACTGGCCTCTGATGTTTGAACTTGTATACTGGCCTCTGATTTTTGAACTTTTATACTGGCCTCTGATGCTTGAACTTGTATACTTGCCTCTGATGTTTGAATGTGTATACTGGCCTCTGATTTTGAATGTGTTTACAGGCCTCTGATGCTTGAACTTGTATACTGGCCTCTGATGTTTGAATTTGTATACTGGCCTCTGATGTTTGAACATGTATACTGGCCTCTGATGCTTGAACTTGTATACTTGCCTCTGATGTTTTAATGTGTATACTGGCCCCTGATTTTTGAATGTGTATACAGGCATCTGATTCTTGAAATTGTATACTGGCCTCTGATGTTTGAATGTGTATACTGGCCTCTGATATTTGAACTTGTATTCTGGCCTCTGATGTTTGAACTTGTATACTGGCCTCTGATGTTTGAATTTGTATATTGGACTCTGATGCTTGAATGTGTATACTGGCCTGTGATGTTTGAATTTGTATACTGACCTCTGATGATTGAACTTGTATACTGGCCTCTGATATTTGAATGTGTATATTGGCCTTTGATGTTTGAACTTGTATACTGGCCTCTGATGCTTGAATGTGTATACTGGCCTCTGATGTTTTAATTTGTATACTGACCTTTGATGCTTGAACTTGTATACTTGTCTCTGATGTTTGAATGTGTATATTGGCCTCTGATGCTTTAACTTGTATACTGGCCTTTGATGTTTGAACTTGTATACTGGCCTCTGATGTTTGAATGTGTATACCGGCCTCTGATGTTTGAATGTGTATACTGGCCTCTCGAGCTTGAACTTTATACTGGCCTTTGATGTTTGAACTTGTATACTGGCCTCTGATGCTTGAATGTGTATACTGGCCTCTGATGATTGAACTTGTATATTAGCCTCTGATGTTTTAACTTGCATACTGGCCTCTGATGTTTGAACTTGTATACTGGCCTCTGATGTTTGAACTTGTATACTGGCCTCTGATGTTTGAACTTGTATACTGGCCTCTGACGTTTGAACATGTATACTGCCCTCTGATTTTTGAATGTGTATACTGGCCTCTGATGCTTGAATGTGTATACTGGCCTCTGATGTTTGAATGTGTATACTGGCCTCTGATGCTTGAATTTATATATTGGCCTCTGATGCTTGAATGTGTGTATTGGCCTCTGATGCTTTAACTTGTATACTGGCCATTGATGTTTGAACTTGTATACTGGCCTCTGATGTTTGAACTTGAATACTGGCCTTTGATGTTTGAATTTGTATACTGGCCTCTGATGTTTGAACTTTTATACTGGCCTCTGATGCTTGAACTTGTATACTTGCCTCTGATGTTTGAATGTGTATACTGGCCTCTGATTTTTGAATGTGTTTACAGGCCTCTGATGCTTGAACTTGTATACTGGCCTCTGATGTTTGAATTTGTATACTTGTCTCTGATGTTTGAAT